>OY744602.1:40856228-40873728 GCA_963556255.1 Allolobophora icterica
CAGGAGGAGGAAGAGGAGGAGGAGGAAGAAGACATGGAAGTGGAGGACCAAAGGAAATCCTGTGGCAGAAGTGGAGGGAACCGGGACGTGACCAGCTACTTGGAAGATGGGGCCTCAGGGTTCAGCGACTCTGGTAGCTATGGCGACTCAGTCGAGGCGAAACGAGCCAGAATGGAGAGCATCGTGACCAACATGAAGCGATCGCCGTCGTCGACGTCCAACGAAATCGCTCATGCGGAACGGCTTCGCGTCGTTGATCCCCGGAGACCGAAACGGAAGCAGTACATTCCAAAGCAACATGACTCCTGCCGATCGGCGCAGGTCATGGAATCCGAACCAGAAATGGCGGCGAAGAAGATTCGAACATCCGAGAAGGAAGAACTTCAACAGGAACTCTGTCGGATGCAAGAGCGCCTGGCAGACATGCGTGAGAAGTACTTCCAGATCTTCGGCGACGCAACATTTGACAAGAGATACGAGGAAGACGACGAGGAAGAAGAACAGGAAACCAACGAAGCGGAACGAGAGAAACGAGAAACCGGAAGGGCCAGCAGGTTGTTCGTAAACGGAAGTAGGTATCCGAAACAGACGAGTCCTTTGTGCGCCGACACACCGACCGAGTTGAAGCACCTGGCTGGTCTCCTGAAGGCCGAGATCTCGAACACCGTCGGAACACTGGTGGATGAAATCGTCAAGAACTTTCTTAACAGGAACCGAGGGCAGCCGAAGGACTCACCTACTTCCTTCAAGTGGCGTGGCCAGGATACCAGCCCCAAAACTACGGAAAATGTTTCCTCCATCGACGACAAGACCCGTCAGGACAAAACATCTGAAGACCAAAAAGAAGAAGTCTGTTCTCCACAGTCCGACACCAAGCCACTGCTGCTGCCTCCTCCATTCTTCCCCCAAAACCCCGTCCGCAGTCCACCTACGTCATCAACGTCCCTCGTTCTCCCGCAACCTGTTCGCCCACAGCCCGCTTCTCTACTGGCCGACTTCTCCAAGATTGGGGGCTTCTCGCATCTTCTTCCATTTCCCGCGCCATCTAAACCCATGAAGTCCTCCAAACTGACGGAGAAGTTCATGACCCCGCTGTTCGAGTCGCACCACATCCAGCGCTCTCCGATGCCAGCCATCTTCCCGCATCCCTTCTTCCATCATCCGCAATCCATGGCTGCGGCTGCTGCAGCCGCGGTTGCAGCTGGGATGTTCGCCAAAGAACCGGAACAGACTGAGGCACTTCCTCTCATCGTCAACACTCCGACAAAGAAGAAGCGCACTAAGGTGACGGACACCCGCCTGTCTCCACGCGCCGCACGTGCCATCCTCCAGGAGAACGGTCAGACCCACCAACGTCAGCAGCCGTACCCCGCGCACCTTGCGGAGGACGCGGCGTCGAAGCAGAATCACCCTTCGTCCACGCAGGGATCCACAGACCGGCCCAACTCCATCGACACGGACCAGGAATCGTTCTTCGCCGCCTATCACCCTCAACACCAGCACCACCACCAACACCAGTCTCACCCTCACCACCACGTGCCACACCACCATCACTCTCTCCTTCCTGTAACGCTGCCCACATCCGTCGCCATACCCAACCCTTCCTTGAGGCACTCGGATATCATGCAGGCCATCTACGGACACCGGAAGCACCCCCAGCACTGCCTCGAACTGGACCTGCCCACCACTTCATCCTCCTCGCCGCGCTCTGCCTCGCAGCAGCGCTTCGCCGGCTCCGGCCTTGACCGACCCAGAGCACTTCCGAGTCACATGAGGTCAGCCTCTTCGTCACCGGAAATGGCTCAGACGTCTTCCGACGGCTTTTCCGGGTCGATTATGACGAAGGCGGATTCCATGGACAACTACGACAGTTCGATCTACGACGACCAGGCTATGATATCCTTTGTTTTATCATAATCAGAGATGATGATGATGATGATGATGATGATGATGATGATGATGATGATAACGACGACGATCAGAATTACGAAATTATGATGATACTTTGACGACGACAATAGTGGTCGTGGGAATGACTATGGTAATTATCGTGACACACGAGTATATGAATACAACGACGCTTATCATTGTAATGATTATGACGACGACGACAACTATATATGACTGTGATTTTGACGACGACAACGGTGCAGATTGTGTTTATAATTTTTACGACGATGTACTGAACGTTGCAGTGGAGTACATAGGGTGGAATTGCTTTGTGGCGTTTTGAGCTTCCGTACCAAACCCGGGCGATTTGACGCTTCCGTATAGGAAAACGGGCGATTGTGGCAACATCCGTTGACGCTGGATAGATCACTGGCCAGGCTAATGGGAAACGAGAAAGACTAACGGATGGACGCCGCCACGGCCAACAACTGATTGGCGATTGGTTGGCATGGTGTGGGGCTGGTGAGTGCGGACGTGTAGGCCAGAGGACGGGCTCAAAAGCGGGGTCAGACAATGGATGCCACAGATAAGAACTAGACATGACCTCCATATCCGGATGGGCGATTGTATGTCGCTGTTTCTTTCTCTGGCTGTTTGGCTGTCGCTATGGCTCTGTCTTCGGTTATTTCTGCGTGTGTCTTTCTGCTTAGATTCTGTCTATAAGTATGTATTTATAGTTCTGATGTTTGCCGTGTGTATGACAGACAAGTAGTGTTAACACTATTAATAATTAATTAACGGAGGGGTAAGGGTAGTGTTATTACTAACACTGTTAATGATAGTGTGAACACTGTTAACAGTGGCGCTGACTGTTAACGGTGTACATATTAGTGTTAACGTGTAACGGTGATGTTATCAATGGTTTCATCAAGTGCTGTCGATCGTCACTTCCTTTCGCCGTGTGACTTTGTCATGAATTCCCGGGGTCAGAGTTCAGTAGTTCCGCTTCTTGTATCAGGTTTGCGGATGCTAAGACCAATTAAGACAACAACAACATCAGCCTCAGCAGCAGGAGCATCCCAGTCATAATCACTGGCGGCTGCTATAGTCACAATGGCCTTGCTAGAACACAGCCAACTCAGACTTAGTTCCGACTCTTGAAGAGTCTGAGTCAGAGAAAAAGGAAGCGATAGACAGACAGACAGACAGACAGACAGACAGACAGACAGACAGACAGACAGACAGACAGACAGACAGACAGACAGACAGACAAACAAACAGACACACAGACAGACAGACACACAGACAGACAGACAGACATCTAGACAGACAAGTAAACAGTCAGATACATACAGAAAGGCATATAGAAACAGACAAGTAGACAGACTGACACAAACATAAAGGAAGACATAGGGAGACAGATAGAAAGACACAGACGCATACATAAAGACAGAGGACAAGCAGACAGACTGACAGACATAGGCATAAAAGGGCATGACGGAGGGCGTAGATGTAGATGGGCGTTCAGTTGTCCTGAATAGCATAAGGGGAGGGGTGGGAGGGGTGGGGGCGGAGGGGAGTCGTTCTTATCTGCGGCAGAAGCACGGCCTCACATGCATGCGACACCATGTGATCATCACAAAAGATGCTGAATATCATGCGATCTACTCATCATCCGATTCTCATTACTTCATATCGCCTTGACTACAGACTGTGCGTGTGTTTGTACGTGTGCATATTCATGTATTGTTTTAGGTATGTATGTATGTATGTATGTATGTATGTATTTGTATGGGTGGGTGCATGTATTCATACATACTTTTAGGCATTCATTATTGTCTGTCTGGCTGTATGGAAGTCTGCATAAGAGTTTGTCTGTTTGTTTGTTTGTTCATATGCGTCTCATTGTGTGAGAGTTTGAGCCCAGTTGATCATACACAAATATATATATATATATATAAAATACATATATATATATATATATAGTATGTGTGTATCATTAATTATTACTCAAAATTTGTAACTTCTATCACGCCGGTTTCTGTTGCTCAAAGTATCATCCGGTGACGCACCAAAATGAAGATACAATCAGGTCAAGATCCAGAAGATCAGCTCAACAGACACAGAAGCAGCCTGTGGTGGTTCAACAATAATATTTGAAAAAGGTAAATCTTAAGTTGAGAACGAAATGACATAAACGACCGAACAGAATGAATTGAGACTGCAGGGAGAGAGTTCCAAAAGTTCTGGATCCATCAACGGAAAATTTCGTCTAGAAAACAGTTCTAGTCTTCCGTATGACCAGAGAAAAGGCAACAAGACGGAACAAAAACAATTAGGTGACCTAATTGATAATGATAAGTCGGAGAGATAAGTCGGATTGATTTTAACTATTGTGGTTGGCCAGAGTTCAATGCTGTATACAAAAAGATTTAAGCCATTCAAATTTCTCAAGTTGCGATGGAGTCACCAGTAGCACATGATCAGTTTTCTTTAGGTTAAGGAGGAGTCTATTATAGCAACCATCTCAAAATGCATCTCCACAGAGGCAGTGCACCACAACAGCTGCACGGACGAGTCACAAGACAAATTGTCAACGAAATGTAGATTTGGGTATCATCGGTCTTCAGAAATACTATACCAGTGAATGATTGTCGAGTTTTGCTCTCGTGGTGCGGTGCATAATATGAACAAAAGAGGACCAAACACGGATCCTTGCGGAACTTCAGATGTCAGCAAAACACTAGACAATAGTTGTCATAAAATAATGATTGAGAGCATGGACTAGGAAAGGTAGCAAACCAATTCAGTGCAGGTCCTGCAGGACCAAAAACCCCAAACTAGTGCTGATGAGTATGCAAATGAGGAGAATGGTCCACAGTATCAAAAGCAGCAGAGATGTCAAGAAGAAATGCGGTCATTCTACCAGGACCTGCATCCACAGAGCACATTTCATTATGAACTGCAAGACGTGCGGATCCTGTTGAGTGAAACTTCCAAAATGCAGACTGAAATGGTGAGATAAGTGAGTTGGAAGATAGATCAGTTTGCATGTGATTCATGATAACCTGCTCAATAATTTCAGACAACAAATTCAAAGTTGAGATGGGCCTGTAATCAGTGATGGGCATCACTAAACTATTTTTTTTAGTTAAACTAAAACTATTTTCCAACTAAAAAAATAGTTTAACTAAAGTTGGCAACTGATTTTGGAAATTAGTTAACTAAACTAAAAAAAGTAGTTAAACATTTTCCAACTTTTTTCCAACTTTTTACGACAAACATTTTCACAATAAAAGACGTTAAGTGAACTGTAATAATGCAAAGCGTCAGTGACAATTTCACCTTCAAACTACAATGTGTACTGTTCTGGCATACAGTTATATGTGTACTGTAATTAGTGTATGAGTTTGAAAACTAAAATGCTAAAACCATGCAGTGTTAAAATGTTTTTTTGCTGACAGTGTTCAATGTTCACTGTGGAAAAATAGTTGCATATTGCTGATTTTTTTAGTTAAACTTTTTAGTTAGCAACTAAAATTTTTTAGTTAAACTATGGTTTTAACTAAACTATTTTTTTAGTTAAACTTCTTCTTTAATTAAAATTTTTTAGTTAAACTAAAAGTTAGCAACTTTTTAGTTAACTATTGCCCATCACTGCCTGTAATTAAACAGTTCGCCAGTGTTGAAGGAAGATTTCTTTAGCAGAGGTTGAACTGTGGCCTGAGCCACGCAGATGGGAAGGACCCTTATGCAATAGAAAATTGATAATTGATGTAATTGTTAGACCCTGGACATCAAAGCACTCTGTCAGAACAGCTGTAGGAATGGTGTCAAGAAGACAGCTTTTTTAAGGCGATGAAAGAGTAGTTCAAAACAACAGCTGTAGAATGAGGATAAAGGAATCAGTACAATGCTGAACAGCTGACCAGTTTCATCCTATATATACCAGATATTTTGTCTAAACGGAAGTTCAAGAATTTACTAGCAAACTCATCTGTATAGCCAAGCACACAACGGGGCGAATTTAACTTTACCCGATGTAATAACTTATTGAAGGCCAGCCAAAACGTTTTTTATGCAGAACTTTCAGAATTAAACTAGTTAAATATGCGGATTTGGCAAGTAGGCCTCTTCATACATATCTGCACGGTTGCTTAACCAGATGATATAGGGCGACTGCAAAGCTTCAAACACGGCAGATTTGAACCAAGGCTCTACTACTATTTTAGTTCAAATGGAATTCGCTTGTCAAGGGGCCCACTTAAGCCATATTGGAACTACACAACCAGCTCATTAGCTGCGTGCGCATGAGGTGACCATAAGGAAGATGCTAAGATGCTGAAGCTGATTTAAATCTATTTCTTGCAAAAGGAAGAATTTGAAAAAAATTTTATTTGGTGACGCTTTACATGGCAAGTATAATTTTCAGAAGATGACAATATGATCTGAAAGACATGATTCAACAGGAGCAATAGACTACATACATTAGGATTCAGAGCGAATAATTATTAAGATACCCAAGATGTGGCCTTTATTGTGTGTAGGAAGGATGTCAAAAGTTCAAACCCTTCTATAGCACATCAAGAAATAATGAAGGGCACTGATCAGGTATACATATTAAAGTTAACCATGATAACACTTTCATCAGGAGAGGAATTAAAATATTCAAGCAGTGACTAAAATTCACTATATGTATGTATGTATGTATGTATGTATGTATGTATGTATGTATGTATGTATGTATGTATGTATGTATGTATGTATGTATGTATGTATGTATGTATGTATGTATGTATGTATGTATGTATGTATGTATGTATGTATGTATGTATGTATGTATGTATGTATGTATGTATGTATGTATGTATGTATATAAATATATGTACACTATATAGATATTTTATGTATACATAAATATGTATATGTATATGTGAATGGGTATATACACATTCATGCAAATCAGCCATATCTGAGTCGGGGTCGTGTCAAAACCAATAATTGTAATCGTGTATATTCATCTGTCAACCGGTGTTTCATGCCACGCAGCCTTTCTCTTTCCCTCTCGTACTATGTTCCTCTGTATCTCTGAACATCTTCGTCTGTGTCTCTGCCTCTCTGTCTCAGTTTCTTCCTCCCGATTTCCGATCTTTGCTTTCAGATTCTAAGATTATATCTTCGCGCCGTTCTGTAAAATTAATCTCGCTGATGATGAGAATGGATGCTTTTGTCAGCTGCAGAAACCGACGATCGTTCTTAAGCCTTTCCCCCTCGCCTCTAAGCTAGGCTATACGAACTTCCGGCATACGTCATCACGGCCGGATAACCCATAATCCCTTTCTTCGTGTATACCTGTTTCAATCTTCCTCACAAGCCACGCGGAATCCTTCGACGGTATTGCACTTGACGCAGTGGTTTAGTCCGGCACACGCCTCTATACGGAGCTCCGGAGTTGAAATCCCAAACGACGGGAGTCCGTCTTTAATAAAACTTTTCTCCGAGTCTTAGACACTTGTGGCGTTCTTTGTCGGCAAGCTGTTAACGTCCAAATAGCTAAATATCAACTCCGACAATTTGCACACATTATGTTTAAATATGTGCATACATTAATACAGATAATCGCATAATTAATTAATTAATTAATTAAGTATATGTATACTAATACAATAAAAAAATGTAAGGGCAATGGATTCAATGGTTGACAGGGCCCTTCGTTAGCTCAAACTCCCACCTTTCCTTGCGGAATTAATTACTTTGATAATTTGGGTGGCCTAACCCAAGGCCACTGCGCCACCCAGCACCTGAATGCTCCATCTGAAAGTATCTTTGGTAACCTTTACCCAACCCCAGCTCCTAACCACAACTGTAACCTAAACCCTAGCCGTAGTCTTAACTGCATGTGAAAACTTAACCATGATAGTACCTTGACCCTAACTCCTTATTCCAAACCTCAACCTCAATTCAAATATTAATCCTAAGCCAAACTCTATCCACTCCTAACTTTACCTATCACAGTAACCGACATACGTGGCCTGTGTAAATACAATAGTACAATAAAATATGTATATATATACATATGGAAGTGCGGTCTGCAGGCAGTCTATAATAAATGAGGACGGGCGTCAGGAAATACAACGCGACTGTAAAAGCAAGGCCACGAAAAGCCGAAGCAGAGGAGAAAGAGAAGGCGTAGAAATGAACCCTGCAGCCTAGAAGCGTTTCAAAGAGAAAGCGACGTGAGAAAGGACGAGACGTGGAGTCAAAAGGAAAAAAGAACAAAAGAGAAACGTTCTCTGCTCCAACTGTATAGATGATGATGATGATGATGTTGATGTTGATAATGTCGGTGACAATCGCTCAGACAATCGCTCGCTGCAGAGGGAAAGCAAACAGGAAGATGCCGAACGCATAAACAAAACTGGTGAATGTGGACTGCAGGAGAAAGTCTCACGACGGGAAGAAAGGAGAAAGCGACACAGAAAGGCAGTGAGACAGAGACAGAAAGATGCAGAAACACTGAGTGTGAGAGATGTAGAAAAAGAAAGAAAGGAAGATAGAGAAAGAGAGAAACTCAGACAGAGTGAATGACACTGCAGTCAGTAGCAAGTGAGAGGGAGAAAGAGAAAGACAGAGAGAGAGATGTGAGAGAGAGAGAGAAACAGTGAAACAAAGAGACACAGACGGGGATGAAGAGAAAAAGAAAAGAGAGCGAGAAAGAGAGAGAGAGAGAGAGAGAGAGAGAGAGAGAGAGAGAGAGAGAGAGAGAGAGAGAGAGAGAGAGAGAGAGAGAGAGAGAGAGAGAGAGAGAGAGAGAGAGAGAGAGAGAGAGAGAGACCTGAAAATGCTGTTAGGCACAGACAGATGAGAAAGAGCAAGAGAGATAGAAAGCAAAAGAAAACCCATTTTGACATATAAATGTACCAGACAATAGTTGTGCCAAATTTATGGCATATATACTAAGTAGGGCATAACCGGGTATACAGACATTTTCCACCTAGTACCGATTCCAAGTATCTGGATGTACTATTTTCCGGATCCGGGTATACGAACCGAGTACCATAATTATGTTCCATATGCGAAGATTCACGTTTTCATGTAATAAATAATTAGCGAAATAGATTTTTGTACTTTTAGTAACATGACTAGTACATTTCGAATTTTAGAAATAAATTAGTTAAATGGACTTGACTTCCGATGTGGACTTCCGGTGTCGGTGATTTTTTTGTACTTTTCTTCTTCAAAATGAATATGCTAGACGAAGCTGGAACCCTGAAACAGCTGGCTAACGTGAGCGGCGTAGAAGGCCACTACTCAAACCGCGAGGAAGGCAACGGGAAACCACCTCGGCTATTTCCCAAGACATGATATGGACAAATCAAGTGCAACCCTATCTGACGTTCGTCATCAAGCGAAGTCCTCACAAACCGAACAGGATGGAGGAGGTCGGAGGGGAACACGAGGTCGTCCATGTCACAAACCTGTTCAACAGCAGAAGACTGAGACAAAAAAGACGAAGCTGAAAGCTGATATTATGAGTACAAATTCGGTTAACTGAATAAGTTTTAAATTTTTTCTGCAACTATATATTTGTGTGTATACAGTATTTGCCGAGGCGAATACTTCCGAATAGTGCCGAAAAACGGGATATTTGGCCGAGGCAAATGTCCGAGGCGATTTCCGGTTATGCCCTAATAGTAAGCCTATGGGCTAATTAGTATTTTATTGTATCTTATAGCAGTCCATTGTATTATAACATGTCCATAAACGTTTAAGCCACCTTGTTTCTCCTTCGTAGCCTGACTTCTCATTTCCCTGGTCTATTGGATTTTGAAGAGGCTTCTTCAAGGAATTTCGATTCTGGACTGTGGTTTCACTTGCCTCGTTTGACCTGTGCGTATAAATGCGCTACAGAAGTCTTTGAATTAAATTACATTACATACTCAAAGTTATCATGCTCTACTGTGCACCACACAAATAGATTCCGGACCAATCTTCTCGCATAATTTTGTAGCACTTCTTTGGCATGTATTCCTTCAGATAAAAAATAATAATTTTTAATAGTAAGGTTGCCTTTATGCTTCTAATCGTGTCAGGCTTAAACATATTAAACTGTATTGTCTGATTTAGTAAACAAGTTGCGTTTGTGTCAGCTTGTACTGTAATTTCTGAATAAACGAATATATATTGATATTGATATTGAGAATATGTATTACCTAAGCTTAATGTAGCTATAGTATCTAATGAACTGCTAGTGTTAGCGATGCAGCACCGTTCTACTAGTGTAGTTCCTATATATCCCTCTAATGTCGTCTGTAAGTCGTATTTGATTTTATGCGATAGAATCGAACAATCATTTGCGTTATTTTTACCACGACGACTTCTCATCTTGCATGGATCGTGACTTATTGAGAGACGCTGAGGAGGCTGAATGGCGGCTGCTGCTGCCTTTGACGTCGCCTTTCAATCGCAACCCGAGAGCTGAAGCGAACCATCTCTTTCATTGGATAAGTCATCTCCATTTTGAGTGAGTGTATGGCAGCAGTCTTCGAGTTGTGATGGATTAGGGAGGAACAGCGTTTTCCTCAGAAGAGCTCGCCTTTTCTTAGCGCGCGTTCTACATATTAACTGCAGTCGCCATCCAGTCAATGCGTGAAGACCTCGCTTTCTCTCAATCTCTAAGCATCATTTATTCGTCGCACTTTTACTGCACTTAAGTTACCGTCGCACGCGAAGATCTGCATAAACTCGACTTGGTCTTCAATGCACCGGAAGTCGATAGAATTTCGCGGCGACCGATTGGAATCAATCGAATTCGACAGTTAATGCCGTCTGTGTGTATGCGTCTATCTTACTCGACCTCTACCCAACTAAGACCGACCCGCAAGAAAAAGCTGATCGATCCTTCTCTTCGCCGACGATGAAGCGCAACCGGAACACGCCGATGCATTAATCCGTGCGCATGCGCCCCGTCCTTTCCTTTGTATAAGTCGCACTGACACGCACGAAAGACGTCTTTATAAGACGCGGCGACGACCGACCAAAACCCAGTGACTCAGGTGAGTCGACAAAAGCTGCCAACGAAAGACTCGGAGCGCAAGACGCTATGGCTCGCCAAACACCAGTTCGACCCTCTCTCCGTCCCTCTCTCCGTCCGTCTATTCGTCCATCTATCCGTCCGTCTGTCCATCTAGCTATTCGCCCATCTGCCGTGTGTGTAGCCGTCCCTTCGTCTGTCTGTCATTCCGTCTATCTATTCGTCTGTCAATTCAATCCTTTCTATCGTCTTCCTTTCTATCCTGTCTTCCGTTCTTCTGTTCGCTCTGTCAGTCAGTCTGTCCATCCGTCCGTCCGTCAGTCTACCTCTATCAGTCTGTGTCATGGTGCGGATGCTTGAACGGTCGTTGAGTCGGTCAGCAAAAAGGAAAATCGCCGACTTAGCTCCGTCAGGAGTCTAGTAGAAATGACGCCAGAGAGAGAGAGAGAGAGAGAGAGAGAGAGAGAGAGAGAGAGAGAGAGAGAGAGAGAGAGAGAGAGAGAGAGAGAGAGAGAGAGAGAGAGAGACACAGAGAGACAGAGAGAGAGACAGACAGACAGAGACGGAAAGAAGGGGAAAGAGAGGGACAGAGAGACGGAAAGAAGGAGACAGAGAAAGAAAGAGTTACTTCAGCGTAAATATCGATTGACATCCGTCTCAATTGCCAACCAATAAGGCAATTCACCAACACAAATTATTTCATATAGAAACAACATTACAACTCTACACACGTGTCGCGTATCATAGATATACATGTATGTGTGCGTGTACATGTATGTATGCGTGTATGTATCCATTTGTACTTTATATGTCAATGTTGGTCTTGTTCTTGTTGTTGCTGCTGATGATGATGCAATGATGATTATAATATTGTTATTATTGTCGTCTTCATCATATTATAACCTCCAATTGTGTAGTAATCGTAATAAGAATGGTTATTCGAACAAAGTGTAAGTTCATAGACCTTGACCAAAGTTTTCTCCACACCAGTACCCTGACTCCAATGCACCTGCGCAAAGCGAAGCTGATGTTCTTCTACGTTCGATACCCAAGTTCCGCCATCCTCAAGGTCTACTTTCCTGACGTTAAGTTCAACAAGAACAACACGGCCCAACTCATCAAGTGGTTCAGCAACTTCCGGTAAGACCTCAAATTCCTTTCTGACACCTTCAGACAACTTCTATGGTGCCTCATACTGGCTTAGCTTAAGCCTGGAAGACACTGATGCGTCTGTGGAAATATATCCACATCTATAGATTGTCTGGGTATAGAGCACATGCACCTGGTAAGGTGAAAGTAAGGTATCGTCAGATAAGGGTATACAGTTATAGGTTAGGCCAGGTTAGATGCGGTAAGCTAAGGTATACGGTCAGGTTAGGCTAGGTCAGAAAGATTTAGTTAGGTAATGTAAGGTAAGATGAAGGTATTGTGTGGTGATTGATGATGATAATGATGATGATGATGATGATGTATTTGTATGAAAGGGCAAAGAATGCTGTAGAATTAACAGTCAAGATGATGATGATGATGATGATGATGATGATGATGATGATGATGATGATGATGATGATGATGATGTATTTGTATGAAAGGGCAAAGAATGCTGTAGAATTAACAGTCAAGATGATGATGATGATGATGATGATGATGATGATGATGATGATGATGATGATGATGATGATGATGATGATGATGACGATGACGATGACGATGACGATGACGATGACGATGACGATGATGATGATGATGATGATGATGATGATGATGATGATGATGGGTGAGCAACTTGTCCAAGGTCGCTACGCAGTGGCTTGAGGCATATTCGAACCTGCGACCCTCCGGTTACAAGGCATAGAACATACCACTACACCACCGCGTCCCATGGTTATGTATACCTTAGGTAATCCAAGACAAGGTAAAGCAAGATATGTAATAATAGATTAAGTGTGAAAAGGTGAAGTTAGGAAAGGTAAGATAAAAGGTACTACTAAAGGTCAGGTATGGTAAGGCAACGGCGATGATGATGATGTCAATGGTGTCTTTATACTAAGCGGCTTCTACAAAGCATTGGGCTGCTACTATACAGCTTCATTTAGTCAATCGAAGTTGCTCTTGCGTGACGATTCATGGACTGATGCTGCATATTAATTAAGACATAAAATTATCGTCTGCCCTAACTTTGAGCTATATGTAGTCGACCTCTCTATATGCATAGACAGGACCAGATAGGAGGCTCAGAGTGGAGAGGGCGGGCTTAGGTGGCTCACACTGCAGGTGATACAAGGGACCTGACCGACAGTATTAATCGCAGAGGGATTATGACCTCATTCTACAAAGTCAAGGGCAGCATTGTGGAATTACCCTTCTGTCTGTTCTTAAGAAGGTCTTCGCAACTCTTGTCAAATATGCTGCGTGAAGGACCTTCTCCTGAGGCACAGAAGATGAGAGTAAAATGGATTTACTCCAAGCAGGTCCGAAACGGACAGGATTGTCACACTGAACACCGTGCATACCTAAGGCACTGTGAGTTGACTAGCTGGAAAGGAAGGCACTCTGGCGTTTACTCTGAAATTGTCAATTTCATCAGCGCCTTACATACATACAAAACACCTTATATAGTTATGTGCGAGTTGAGAGCGAAACATCATGCTGATCGGTCTCGAGTTGACCATGGAGTCAAACATGGCGATCCATTGCAATGACTCCAGACCTTCTTGCGACACCAACGGGCTAAATTATAGAAACCACTTCCATTGTGGCACCGGAGGTCTTTACTGACCCAGACTATGCGGATTATGTTTCATCAGTTGCGCCTTTTGGTTTGGAGATAAACTAGGAACAACCCAAAATATAGCCACCATGGCTGTCTCCCTGGCCAGGTACTTTTCAGCAACCGCAGGTGATATGCAGGATGTAGTGAACGCCTTCGCATGTCTTAGCAGCCTATAATAATATAAAGTGGATCCAGCGAACAGGAGATTAAACGTTGAATTGCCACAACGTATGGTCTCCCTGGATGAGAACATTTGGCGCTTCACTCCTGCAGTTGCGAAACTTGGACGACCATATAGATGAGAGGCTCTAAATAAGAAGCTTGACAGCATCGACATGTGGTGTCTCAGGAGGATCCTACATGGAAGATGACAGTAACTTGGTCGAGAACGACTGTAATACCAGTCTCTTTCACAGTCGGGAGCACAGACTGAGCTATTTGGGGCACAACGCACGGGCTTCGGAAGACGAGTGGATACCGTGCACCGTAGATCCATATGTGGACCGCAGTTGACAAGCCAACGTATATACGGACTGGAGAAGACGAGCAACACTTGGACTAGAGTCGTGCAGGAGGATCTGACCACCTTGAAATTCGACCTTCATGCAAAACATGGAAATAGGTCTATAGCTAGGACAGAACAGCTTGGCGTAGCATCGTTGAGCGACGTGGAAAAGGGTAAACGCTCAGCTGCGTTCGCCACCAGAAGAAGCAGAAATATATAGGAGGTTATGTAATAGCTGAAGGCACCCTACCGTATACCTTACCTCTCAGCCCTGCACTACTCTAGCTGTCTTGCCCTGCCCTGTCCTGTCCTATTGCCTATAGCCCAGCCGCGTACCCTCTCTTCATGTTCTACCTATTCCATCTTGCCTTGTTCTGCATGCTCTGCCATACTCCATTCTATATATGATATCCAATGGTATCCTATATCCTATCCTATGCAATCTTATCCTATCCAATTCTGTAATCCGTCCTTTCCGACTCAGTCCATTTCAATTCATTTTATTCAAATCAAATCATATTGTTTATCTGACCTTTCAATCAGGTCATCTGACCTGACCTGACCTGAATTGACCTGAACAGTCAACCAAATGCGCCAATATGTGCATACATTAATCCATATCTAGGTCACATTTGTTTGCATCCGTGTGTTTGTACTCGGACTCCTGCCGCCACAGTCATAATTATATATAACATCGTTCAGAAATACTGAAACCGCGAACGATGTGAATCTGAAAGTTAACGGCGCAAACAAAAGAGTTTGAGGTTAACTATCAAAATCACCGGAATATATTAATTCTTTGCGTGAATTGTGTACGCGACGTCAATTAATTATCGCCAAATTATCGATTAATAATAATTTAATCGTTGACAAGCGAGCGCGAGTCAAGTGACCCCGACGCAATCGGGTGCGGTTGAAATAGTGAACAGTCGAATCTGCGGAGTCGTTTGAAACACTTAAACATTTATGCGCAGCTAAACGAATTTATGTTTGGAAAGTGAAAACATTTTTTGGACAGTTATGTCTATTCATGAATTTAAAATGGTCTAATTTAACCGTTTAATGAAAGTTTTCAACCGTAAACAAGTCTCACTTCTTGTTCCCTTTTATATTTAATTGCGGCCTTGATAGAGAGGTCGCCACGCATATCTCTTAAAGCACTAGCCATACCTGCGTTTCTGAGATCCGAATGAAAGGCGCTACAAAAAGGCACAGGTACACTCGTATGGGACCTACTGTAGTCTCTGTTGAAGTGTTGATCCTTAAGCTTCTACAGATTGGAGCCGATCAAAAAGCGTTCTCGTGCACGAGCGCTACGCTATGTATGTTAAAAAAGAGCTACATCCAGGACTGTAGTGTATGTTAAAAAAGAGCTACATCCAGGACTGTAATGGTAAATTTAAAGGTGGGTATTCGCTACCGGTTAGTTTTCCGAAACTAATTAGAGGTGAGTAGGCCTACACGCAAAAGGTTAGTTTTCCTAAACTAATTAGAGGTGAGTACAAATATTTTGTGAGGTGAGTATACGGTCTCTAGAGGCGGGTACACGCTGTATACCCGCGTATACCCTCGACTACAGCCCTGGCCAGATCCAGGAACACGATATATAAGGTGGAACCTCACAAGAATGTATGTACTAGAGTATTTGCCCGTCATGATGACGGGTTGAAAAAGAAATTGAATGGATTGATATATTAAGAGAAAAGAATTAGTTTATTGGAATGCTTGATTATAAGTCTCATTGCAAGTTCTTGATGAGTACTTTCATGGTGTCTCTGTTTCGTGAACGCAGAATAAGTCTTTGCCTCGTCCTTGCTCCCCCTCCCCTTCAACCTCCCGTCAGATCGTGTGTCATATTGAGGGAGTGATGCCGGGAGAGAGGAGGGAGGAAAGGAAGGGAGGCAGAGACAGACTTACTAACCGCTGCTTGTCTGTGTATCAATCCGTCTGTGCCGAGTGTTCTTTGGCCTGGCCAATTTCGGGCGCCCGGTGTTATATTGCGTCGGGCTTGGCCCGTTAACCGTCTGTCTGTCTATCTGAGCGTCCGTCTGTCTGTCTATCTGAGCGTCCGTCCGCCTGTCTGGCTGTACGTCTGTACCTCTATCTTCCGAGTGGCGAGTGTTCGTCGGCCGGGCCAATTTCGGGCGCCCGACTGATATAGCCGTCCTTAGGCCTGTCAGCCACATTCCATACATTGCACTGCAGCCATGAAGGGACGGCAGCTACATTCCATACATTCCAGAGCGTTTATCGTAGGACACACAGATCTGGGAAACAATATAAGCGATATGTTTTGTCTTTTGTATACGTAGGGCCTGCATTCTCATATCAATCTTTAAATTTACAAATATACATGCATTACTATTTTGACGGGAATTAGAATTTCTTGTTGTCGTCGCCACGTCAAAATGGCGTCGTCTAAAGTCACGACCGAAATCGTCGTCAATCGCAAGCGCTCAACAGACGATTTCCCGCTTAAGCAGCAGACGTATATATACGGTTGCTTGGCTAGGCAACCAGCAGCAGCAGGACCAGCAGCATCCCCGTCATCCGCCGCCTTTGATCTCTTCATTATTCCGTTATTTCGTCGATTTCCCGCCGTCTCAGAACGCGCTATCTGGCGGAGACATCGGACTAAAGCCGCAAATCTTCTCGTCCGACAAAAGGATGATCGTCCGGCGACTGATAGATGGCGCCAGTTGCGACTGAGATGACGTCGCGTTGACAGACGTTCGAATTGCGCGCATCCTTTGGCGCCAAATTGAGACCGATCGTCTGACAAGAAAGTTAACCCTTTGCACGCCGTGGATTCGGGAGCGTTTTCTGAGCGCATATATCGGCAGTCGGTCTGCGGTAATTATAGTTGCGTATCAAGCACAGCATGACTGGACAATTTAAGAATTGACGGGCTGACTGATTGGGAATGTTAAAGCGGTTGTGTGGAGGCAAAGGCGAATATGTATTAGACGGAGTCGTTTGGCCAAAATTTTTATGCATTAAGGTGAGCGATTCGCTAAAAGCGCTGATGGAAGGTCTTGTTTCGATGACTAAGCCGCTATGTTTCCATGCATCGCTAAGCTTCGACTTATGCAGTAAAAGGCCCAAGAAGTTTAAAGCATCAGAGGCACGTGAATCGGAGGACACGGATATATGAAGGGAGAGAGAAAGGGAAAGAGAAACGGAGAGAGAGAGAGAGAGAGAGAGACAGAGAGAGAGAGACAGAGAGAGAGAGACAGAGAGAGAGACAGAGAGACAGAGAGAGACAGAGAGAGAGACAGAGAGAGGCGGAGAGACAGAG
>OY744602.1:40878728-41021228 GCA_963556255.1 Allolobophora icterica
AACAGGCGACGTTGTAGAGATATCCTGTCCAGGACAAACACATCAGCAGCCTTAAAGACAGCAGAAGCATTATAAAGAACATAGTGTATTGCCTGGTAATGTAATGTAATACAATAAATCTGTAACAATACGTGAACGAGTCCATTCAGCTATTACACCAGTCGGAACTTTTGCAAGTGACGGTGTCACCGAGTCATGTCATTCAGTGTCATTCTCTTTCCAGTTCTTTATAATCGACGATAGTTCTTTTAGCACCTTTTCTTCTTCTTCGTCGGCCATCGTGCCTTCGAGACAAAGACCTTCCTCTGGGTGGCGGAGGCGAGGGAGTCAAATTTAAGGGGGGTGAAAACGTCTCCTCTGATGTCCACCGGTTCTTAGTATCGGGGTAACGGGCAGTGGGACGCCAGAGTGACCTTTTGCTCCACCCTGTCGAGCCGGCGTCACTCCATTTCGGGGAGGATGGAAACGCAGTCGTGGGGTGAGGGACGGGCCAAGGGTCGTGTTTGCTCACCCTCCCAAGACGTCGGACTCGGTATACTCGACTCCCGTCCCGCATCTTTCTTCAGCAATCACCTCAGTAGGTTAGGTGGGGTGGGGTAGCATTGGGTGCAATTACTGAGGAAGGCTTCCGGGGGTGGAGAGGCGTCTGGCTTGATGGGGGAAGGGTACCGTTAGCTACCGCCATCTGTTGAACAACGATCAACTCCTCGCTGGCGGAACAATGTCCCTGCAGCAGCCTCTGGTTGCGATGGTTGGTCTTTTGTGTGGCAGTCAACGAGTGACCTCTGACCTTCCCGTCAGGGCTGCCGTTTTGTCTCGTCTCCTCCGCGGACAGCGATTTAATGTGGGCTGATGTTTGATGCCCAGCCGGTTTCCAGGGCTCTCTTAAGAGGCCCTAAAAGAGCATTATATAGATATCAAAATACGCGCATATGTGCATATTATATACGTGCATACACACATTACGTACATGCATGCATGCATACATACCACAAACATACACATATGCATGCATGCATATACATAAGTGTATATGTGCGTACATGCAGTGTGCATATATTTCTACCTCTTTGTATATAAATACCACTTTGTCGAAGGAAGAACTTCCCGGTCGGTTCTTAATCCGAAAGATCTGACAACCATTGTTCCACGAAGGTTGATCTATTGTTCTGTCGATAGAATCCGCCAGTGACGACAACGATGGTGGTGACAGTGCCCTTGTGTTTGCTGATATTGACGCCGATGCTGCTGCTGATGATGTTGGTGCTGTTCGTGATGATGATATTGCACGATTGAAGATGATGACGACGATGATGATGATTTCATCGAAGCCATTATCATTATAGCCTTCTTGTTCCTGTTCTTGTTCTTCATGCTCTTCCTCTTCCTCTTCCTCTGCCTCCTCCTCCTCCTCTTCCTCCTCGTATTCCTCTTCCTCTTGTTCTTGTTCTTCTTGTTCTTGTTCTTGTTCTTCTTGTTCTTCTTGTTCTTGTTCTTGTTCCTCTTGTTCTTCTTGTTCTTGTTCTTGTTCTTGTTCTTCTTGTTCTTGTTCTTGTTCTTCTTCTTCTTCTTCTTCTTCTTCTTCTTCTTCTTCTTCTTCTTCATTGTTCTTCTTCTTCATTGTTCCTCTTCTACTTCACTGGTCTTCTTTTACCTCACTGTTCTTCTTCTACTTCATTATACTTCTTCTACTTCATTGTTCTTCTTCTTCTTCATCCTCGTGTCATCTTCACGTATCTTTGTTGTGTTGTGCACTTGAATCAGGGAGTTCTACTACATCCAGATGGAGAAGTACGCCAGGCAGGCCTTGGCCGAGGGGGTCAAAAACGCCAACGACCTGGCTGTCAACTCCGACTCGGAGCTCTACCGCGTTCTCGTCCTACACTACAATCGAAACAATCGCATCGAGGTATTTATCCGATCTTTGCTCTTAAACTCTAACATAATGCATATTTATGTAAGATAATATTTTATATCGCGCTAAAGTTTTTATGGTTTCATTTTTTGCTTTATTTTTCGGTCATTTTTAGGGGCCTATTCATTCTGTCGTTTAATGAATCATTTGTTCATTTGTTCGTTTATTGTTGCTGTTCATGGAATGCAGAAATAGATCTGACAGGCTTCGTTTATGTACATCGCTGCATGATATTTATATTGCGCCTTTAAAGAACTCTTTAATGCGCCCACGATTATGGCTATGGCCGATTGTCAACGTTTATGGCTAGGGTTAACGTTTAAAGGGTTATGATTATTGCATAGGGCTAGGGTTAATACTTAGGAAAATGGTTTAGGTTTAGTGTTAATGTTAGTGTAACAGCTAGGGTTAGGGTTAATGCTTAGGGAAATGGTTTAAGTTTAGTGTTATTGCTATGGTAACAGCTAGGTTTAGGGTTAATACGTTTGGTTATGGTTTAGGTTTAGTGTTACTATTAGGGTAACAGCTAGGGTTAGGGTTAATACTTATGGAAATGGTTTAGGTTTTGTGTTACTGTTTCGGTAACTTCTAGGGTTAGGGTTAATACTTTGGGTTATAATGTAGATTTAGTGTTATTGTTAGTGCAAGAGCTATGGTTAGTGTAATGTGTGTATCACCATCCCAAGACCAATTCCCCACTGCCACTACCACCACACGACCTCCCCACAGCCACCACCACCATCAAGAAAGCCAGTCGGCGGATTTCTCATTCCGACAAAACCTATTAATCCGGTGCACGCCCATTTCTGCAAGTTCTAATCGTCGGTCGACCCCGCTGAGAGTTTAAGCTTAGCGACATTGGGGAGGCAACGGGGAAGAATGTAAGGGTGGAGAGTGTATAGGAGGATTGCGAGGGATCGTGTTGAAGAAGATTTAGGGTGTTAAGCCGGCTCTAGAGGGCGTTACTCCCTCAGTGCTTTCCAAACACTGCTCCTACGATTTTTAATCGGACTGTGACTGGATTATGAGTAGGCGTTGGAGCACCATCATCTGGTGCTTAGTGACTGGGTAAAGGCGCTATATGAATTATTATAGCATAGATTAGATTAGCTTTTGACTGATGCTTTGTGTCTTACTATAGCAGCGCTGTAGAAGTTCTAAGATTGGATTTGATTAGTATACTCTTTAGACCGCCCGTTGTTATAACGAGGAAATAATGGTCGAAGGCTTTGCGTGGTTTCCTGCAAACTAATTAAGTAATTAGTGAGGTGTCCTTGATAGGATTTGGAATTTTCCATCGGGTGTATATATATATATATATATATATATATATATATATATATATATATATATATATATATATATATCGACGATGTAGGCCTAATTAGCAGAAGAACATGACAGAAGATTAAACCGTTATTTTAACTAAGTCACGGCGGACAGTCGAAGTAGAATGTACACGAGAATGCGGGTATATCCACGATGTAATTAGCTGAAGAACTTGACAAAGGATTACAATGGTGGTATTACCATAATCTCAGCGAAAGTCGAACGCACGTGACGGATGCGGGAATTCTAACGTATAGTCGCGTGACGTGTACGGTCACGTCATATCCCGGATTTAATGGGTGGAATAAATTCAAGATTTACAGCTGAAATATGTAAAGTATAAGGTGAAGTTGACATCGACGACCTCGACAGCCATTACAAGATGTCCTTAACATTCGAAACCTATTAAGATTGCCGATTGGTTAAGCTGACGACATCTGCCGTCGAAACAGGTTCGAATCCCTATATTCGAATGGTTGTAAAATACAAGTTATTATTCGTTCCACCCAACTGCTTTGTTTTGTTTAACTATATATAGTTTATAGATTACATTTTCAATTATTACTTTAACTCGGAGGGGAGAAATTGTGACGGGCGGACGGAGTAATAGGAAGAGAGGGTCGAACGGCAAGACCAAGAGACGGACGGAGAGACCGTCTGACAGAGATGCGGATGGAAGGAGGCATAGGCGCCGACTCCACAGGGGCAACAGGGACTTTCGCCCCAGTACTCACCAAGGTTGTGGGGCGAAAGTATAGTTTCGCCCCAGTACTTTTTTGGCCATTTCAAAAATTTAAAATGCCTAATAAATCTTATCTAAGGGCATTTTCTGGTCTCGGGAGACTGAAAACGCAACTGCGAAACATTATGACACAGACAAGATTAAACACCATTGCAGTTTTGAACTGTCTTCGATCGTGTACCTGGAAGCAGTGGACATTGACACAGTTCTTGACGAATTCATAAGTAAATGCGCTGTTTGACAAAATAGGCTACATTCGCCAAGAAGTTAAGACTATAACTAAAGTCTGCCTTACTGGCAAACTTTAAGTGTAACTGCTACAAAATGAGATTTGTTAGAGAAAGTAGTTAGTAGTTACAGAAAACTGAAATTTGTTTGGTGAGTAGGGGCCTAATACTCGTGGTTGGTGTGTACTTGTCTGTATGACTGAGCAGAAGTAGCACTGTTCCCTAGTATTACAGTTAGTCTCTTCCCAGTTGAAAGGGCCAGGGCCTGCTATACATGGAGTTGGGGGGAAGGAAGCAGACTGCTTCCAATTTGTGCCGGGGGAGTTCCCCCTAATGAAATGGATGTGGCTGTTCAATTGACAGAACGCCTACTGACACAACTGTTGCAATGTATCGGCTGTGGACTGTAATCAAGTCTCTAGTTGGTCAATGCTGCAATTATTGTCGTGTAGTGCAGTGATAATGGGATTATCAAGTCTTGAAATATTCCTGCAAAAAGAATTATCGTAATCGTAATCGCAATCTCCAAACTTCTAAAGCGCCACTCGAAGGCCAAGCGCAGGACACCAGCCTATTCACGAGCGCTAAAATTATCGCCTTGATAACACTGTAATAGGCAGGGATGAAGCCTGTTACCGCTGCATTACACCAGAAATGTGCATTCATAATGCAATCTTTAAAATCCTCATATATTTGCTGAACAGTATCCCATATTGCCCAATATTTTAACATGTGTCCCATATTTTGGAAATTTCGTCCCATATTTATACCGCCTGTCCCATAAAATATTTGCAGTGCACTGGAAGCCCTGCAGAAATTGATTCAACAGTTCAGCCGAACTAAAATGTATAGTTTTCCAAAACCAGTTTTCTTTCTGCAAAAATGCGCTAAAATTCACCTACGGCAATGTAGAAATCCAAACTTTTTCCGGGGGAGAATCCCCGAACCCCTGCTTCAAAGGGAGGGGCAGGGAGGGAATGGTAAAGGAGGGGAAAGGGGAGGAGATAAGGGTGGGAGAGGGAAGAGGGTGGGTAGGGGTAGGGAGGTAGGGGAAAGGGTTTAGAGTAAGGGAGATTGATTCCAGATTGCAGGGGTATAGAAGGTCATGGAAAGGGCTTGAGGAAAGAGGGGACTCGGGAGAGGGAAGGCAGGGCATTCCCATGATCCAGTGATCATCCGATCACGGGATCATGGGAATGAAATTCTTGCCCCAGTACCTTTTACTAAAAGTCGGCGCCTATGGAAGGAGGGATGGACAGATGGGCAGATGGAGGCAGAGATAGAGGGACGGAGTGAGTGATGAAATGACGAAACGTGATCGACCGTTCTGAGTTTGTTGAAGACAAACCGAAAGATGTTTGCCAAACATTTATATCAGACAGCTGTCCACAAATCGACAACAAACGGAACACTGATATATATACTATATAGTGCTCAAATCGGCACTATGCATACATACAGATGCATATATATGCATATCAGGTTCTAAATATTTATATTCCTACCTGAAAATAGCCGCTGCATTTAGGCCTTGGGTTACGACCCCTCCACCCCAATCGACAAACCACAACAGCCACGCGATGACGCACCTGTCGCAATTCAACTGCGCAGCAGCAGAGAGAGAGAGAGAGAGAGAGAGAGAGAGAGAGAGAGAGAGAGAGAGAGAGAGAGAGAGAGAGAGAGAGAGAGAGAGAGAGAGAGAGAGAGAGAGAGAGAGAGAATAGACAAACCGGACGCCGGAAGAGAGACAGAGAGAGGGAGAGAGGGAGAAATAGATAGAGGTAGACAGAAAGATGGAGAGAGAAAGGGAAGGGAAAAGACAGGAAGAGAGGAAGGGGAGGGGAGAGGGAGAAAGGGAGGGAGAAAGAGATAAACGAGGTAGGCAGAGGGGTGAGGGCGGTTTCGGAAGGAGTCTCGTGGCCTCCCTTGGTCGGATAGACTCCGATAGAGGATGCGGGCTGCTTGGGTTGGACACAGACAGAAATGGATTAAACGATTAGCAGAATGATAACCAATAATGAACGTTCAGGCAGACGGACAGACAGATATAATGTGCAGGAGGGTAGACAAGTAGTAAGAAGCGAGCAGACAGAGAGAGACAGGGAGGCAGACTGTCAGAGCAGTACACAGTCAGGCAGGCGGAGAGGAAGCAACAGAAAGACATTTAATATCATCAAGCTGGTCTGATTGTCGCAATCATCTGCAGCATCAACAGGCTGTCACCATGGAAACCAGGCATTCGTTATCCTCCTCATCATCCTCATCCTCAACTCTCTTCACCTTTATCGCCTGGGACAATTACACCCGTCTCCATGAAACTTACCCTACTCTTAGACCGTGGGGACCAATTCCCCTATAATAAGGCGGTTGCCTTGGTAACGCCTGAGGCAATTTGGCTCCTACCCCGACAAAGAGGTTATTGCATTTCGATTCGGACATCCTTGGGGTCACTCGCCCGTTGATCGGTCGATGGAGGCGTCTGACGAGGGCGCCCGCATAGTCTGACGACCCTGGTCCGAGGGCGGGGTACAGTATGCTTCAGGGAGACTGACGGAGGCCCCATTCGGGAGCCATATTAATATTCTGCCAGTTGGTGACGTTCGTGCTTCATCATGTGGCACACTTTGTCCCAGATTGGATTGATCCCCCTTAATAATATATAGGGGTAGAGGATAGAGTTAGGGTTTGGGTCTGGGTTAGCGTTACTTTGAGGATATGGTTGTGGTTTTAATTAGGGCTGAGGTTATGTTAAGTATGGGACAATGGGCTTACGTTAAGGTTAAAATTTAGAGTAAAGGGTTAGGGCTAAGGATTGGAGTTATGATTAAGAGCCATATTTATTAATGGTTAAATTTGGTGCTGTGGTCACGGCCAGGGTCTCGGTTATCGTTAGGTTTAGATTTAGGTTTTAATTAAGGTAGGAGCATGGGTTGTGTTTATGGTTATGAATGGGGTTATGGTTATCATTAATTAAAGTTGAGGTTAGGTTTACTTGATGAACCGACATTTACAATTTCTCCTTAACATCTGGGGCATATGCCCTGTGAAATTGTCGCCCTAGTCAGTGGGGCACAAGTCAGGGTCCGACATAATAAGCGGTTTCACAGCCAGGACACACGTGTCGCGGCCCAGTCAGTCGAGCGAGACGGTTCTACGAGGCAGAAGTCAATCGAGCGAGACGGTTCTATGAATGTCAAGTCGGTCAAGCGCAACGTTTGTGAAGGAAAAGTCAGTTCTTGTGTATCGAAGATGGCTTTGATCTTTTGATGCCATTTTGTTTCCTCCAGTTCACCACTTTGGGGTGATGAGCGATAATTGGTGTCGACCGCTAGGCGGCGCAAGTTGGCACGTGCAGGGACGCGTGTCCAGGTGTTGGCCTACTTGCATTGTGAGCACCTATGATGCTACTCTTGCCAGGACTCAGATGTGAGGTATCTGAATGTTTGTGTCTATGCCCGCCTATTGTGTGTCTGCGGCTATGTATCAGTTTGTGTGCGGATGTTTTCAATTGGCATCTTTTCTGTGAAACCGTTTCCATGTCTCTAGCTGTATGTGTGTCTGTTAGTCTGCATTCCTATGTCTCTATGTGTGTCTATCTGTAGCGTAGATTCTATCTGTCCGTTTCTTTTCTCTTCGTCTCCATACTTCCTTGTCCATGACATACATATAGTTGTACGTCTCTATCTATGTGTTTGTCTTCTTGACCGTGGACACCAGTTCATTGAGACTTGTAGATAGATATTGATCGATTGATCGACTGTTTGATCTATCCAGAGGGCTGCCTGATTGACTGATTATTTCCTAGATTATATAAATAATTCTAATTCAATCACTGATCGATGGATCGATAAATTGACTGATTGATCTGATCGACAAGTTGATTGGTTGATCGGTTGACTGTCAAATGTAAGCCAATAGTTCAATCGTTCCGACGTCCTCATTCTTTATGTAAGTTTTATGATAATAAAGACGCCGTCGCTGAGTCGAATCCTTGGCTTTTAATTAAGGCGTTGATCATCGCCGTTTAATGACGGGCGTTTACTTACGCATATTCATTTAATAGTTCTAAGTCTTTTCATTAGCGGTGCACCCCACGGTATATAAACAGGTAAGTCCAGGTGACTTCATTTCGTCGGTACCTTTGTGAGTGATCTGCATTGGCGTCGTTTCGTTAAGGTGCGCGCCTGATAAAATATTCTTTCTTGCTAATCAAGTAGGTTTCGTGTCTCTGGGTGGAGGGGTGGAGGTGGGGTTGGACGAAGTGTTGGAGGGGAGAGGACTCGAGGCTTGAGTCAAACGCGGAACGGGATTAGCCTTTGATATCGGGCCAGGCGATGCGGAACGAGAATTTTATTCTTCGGCGGTCATTTCTTCTACGTAACTTCTTGACCTCGATTATGCAAGACTATTAATGCATTGCTTAGCTTAAGAAATTAAGAGAGGCACTTCTGAAAGTCACGCGTCAATCGGTGTATACGTACACATGTGTATTTATGTATGTATGTATGGACGTATACGTCTCTCTCCTCTCTGAAATCTGCTGTGCTGTTGACAGGGCTGAACTTGCCCTACTGGCTATTTATGTTGTTTCTGCAGCTTTGATATGACTGATCGCATTATTCTCCATCAGCGTCTTCAAGCTTCATATGGGTTACAGGAACTCCCTTTTTGTTGGTTTCGATCATATCTGTCGGAACGAACCCATGGTGCACATGATTATATCGGGTGACTCTAGAACTAAATGGATCCACTTTAAACTGCATGGGTGTCCCTCAAGCCTCTGTTAAACTTGGTCCTCTCTGCTCTTTGTTCTATATACGGGTGACATTCCTTCTCTTTTCTCACTCTCGGAAGCTGCTGGCCATCTCTGCGGATGACGTGCAAGCATTTCTCCATGTGACCTTGCGCATTGGGAGCACCTCTGAATGGTTCACCTTACTAGAAGCGCTTTATAAATGTTTAAATACAATGCAATACAATGTATATATGTATATGTATGAATGCATGTATGTATGTATGAATGTCTGTAGGTATACATGCATGTATGTATGTGTGCATGTATGTATGAATGTATGTATACATGTATGTACGCATGAAGGTATGAATGGCTATAGGTATACACGTGCATGTATGTGTGTAATGTGTATGCATGTATGTACGCATGAATGTAGGTATGTTTTGCACTGAATTGATCAGTCAAAAACTAGTCGTATAGGCCTATATACATAGTTCTTTATTTATATTCCTGCATTTATCTAGCGCCACTTCGTGATAAACATCATGGTATATACAGTAGGTTTGGGATTTATCGCTCTATTATAATACTGCATTGTCTTTCTTCCGTCCACCGTATCTATCCTTCGTTCTCTCTATCTCTATCTCTGTCTCAGAGCTCTTCTCTGACTCTTAGTATGTCGTTGTGGTGTTTCTGTTCCTTCATTACATGGTACTAGAAGTGCTTTCAGTACCGGAAGTACTTCAAAGTAAGCGGAATGAGTGAGTGATGCTGGAACGACTGGTCGCTTTATGTATAGTCAGATGAGTGATTGCGGTTACCTGTATGACAATACCTTTGCCGATTTTCATTTCAGTTGAGGTCGAGATAGACAGATTGAAACTGAGTTTCGCTCGCGGGTATCTAATATTATTTATGGCTGGCTATATAACGGTCCAGAGTCTGTTTTTATCTTCGTCTATAACTCTGTCTTTGTCTCTCCGTATTCCTCTCTTTGTCTGTCTCTGTCTCCATCTGTCTCTGCTGCTGTCTGACTGTCCCTTTGCGTCTGTCTGTCTCCTATTGTTCTGTCTGATATTGTTCTCCCTGCTATTGTAACTGGCTGTCTATCTCTCTGTCTGCTTCTTATCCGTCTTTCTATCTTGTCTGTCTCTTTTCGTGACTGTCTGTCTGTCTTACCTTCTCTGTCCCATGGTGTATCTGTATATGTTATTGCTATGTCTGTATGTCGGTCTTTTCAACTTTCTGTCTGTCTGTCTGTCTGTCTGTCTGTCTGTCTGTCTGTCTGTCTGTCTGTCGGTCTGTCTTTCGCAGTCTGTGTCCCACTGTCTCTGTCCTCGGGGCTGCGCAGAATTGAAGTTTTCATAAAACGGTGCGAAGATAATGATAGATGTGCCTTGAGGCTTGTGTTCGGAACAGTTGCTGTGTACGTGACTTCGGCGCTCTTAGATGAAGCTGTGCATCATTATGAAGCTGTGAAGATATACATGACCCTCTCTCTGTAGCAGACATTGACTACGCCTAGCTGTCGATTGCTAATGTGATCTTACCTATATCACCTCTGAACATGCCATGGGTTCGAATCCCGGTGTATCGCTTCAAACTGTCGACCAATGTATTCCGTTGATTTGCTGTTCTCGTGTTTGCGCCTTAGTTGAATATCCTTTACCTTAGCCTTCCTTATACGCTGCAAGTCTATTGTCTATTATAATTGTCGTAAATTGAACTACCTTATATTGGCTTAAGAGTGCTTGAATAAGATCTCATTTTCCTTTTCCTCCGTATATTCTTAATTTGCACTGACTTTACCTTGGTTTGACCTGAACTGACCCTACCAGGCCTTGTCGTCTTTGTATGCATCCATGCCTTACTCCACGTAGTTTAGAAGCCATTACAATGAACAAACAACAGGTGTGCAGAGGCAGATTCAGAGGGAGGGAACTCCGCAAAGCCCATCCCTTATAGCATCACGTCGACAGCATTCATGGCAGGCACGGCCCTTTGAATCCGCAGTCATGACCCGAACTTACCTTATTTACCTGACCTGTTGTTCGTCTCATTCGCCCATCCATCCATCTTATAATTATGCCTTTCATCCATCATCCATCCATCCTTCATCCATCCATCCATTCATCCACCCATTCATCTGTTCGTTCCTGTTAAACAGGTACCCGATAATTTTCGTCAGACGGTTCAAGCGACGTTGCGTGAGTTCTTCAAGTCGATTCAGGGCGAGAAAGACCAGGAACCATCGTGGAAGAAATCCATCTACAAGGTCATCGCACACCTGGACGACTCCGTACCCGAATACTTCAAGTCAGCCAACTGGATGGAACAGTTGGCTGACGGCTGATGACAACGTACTTACCACTTACCACCGTACAACGTACTCACCGTACCCGGGCAAATGACTACGAGAAACGCGGCGAACTGCAGTATAGAAACCGTATATGCACTTGCCTTTCGGGCTTTTGAGAACTCTGCATGGACGCGACAGATTTTTAGGACTTAGATTACGGTTTATGAACTTTATTACAGAGGTGGTTAACTCCAGACCGAAGCGAAATAAGATCTACTAACTTTCGAAACATTTGTCCGACCTTAAGAGGGAATTCTTCGTAAAGAAAGTCATAACAACTGTAGACGGACAAGTGTGAGATCCGGATGAATATCGTTGTATTTGTACACATGACTTAATCTCTAGGTTGCTTCCGTGTCTTTGCCCTGTTGGGCTATCGATAGGTGGCGCTTTAGAAGTACTCATCTTAGATTAGACAAGAGCCAATCAATAACTTTCGAAATAATATTATTTTTTTCGATTTTTGATTAGACTATGTATATAGACAAGGTCGAAATCGAGACCAATAACTGTCGAAGAGTTTATTTTAATGATTTATTTCTCTCCGGCTTTAAGAGGAATTTCTGTGCTGCGTCTTAAAAAACATGAGGTACAATTCATTCTTACCATGAACAATTATATGCTGCCTGTTACTCACTGACTTTATGGTTTCATCTCTAAATGATAAACATTGCTTTCTGAAATATTGCAATCGCTGAACGCGTGTATCTATATAGGTTGATAAAAGCATGCACCATTTCGTTCTTTTTCACAAAGAAAGTTTCTCTATAGAAAGGCAAGTTAGTGTCCTGTGACTGAAGCTCAGTGTTGCGGTTTGTCTTTGGAGGCAGCGACGGATGGCGATTGGCGAATTATGAATGAGGCATGCAGGAGAAAAATGAATTTTTCTTAGGAACTCGTTGGGGGACTATATATATAGGGCCTGTACAGGCTGAATCAACGACGGTTAGGGTATACGATCGATAGATAAAGACCCAGGGTCATTCACCCATCCATCCATCCATCCATCCATCCATCCATCCATCCATCCATCCATCCATCCATCCATCCATCCATCCATCCATCCATCCATCCATCCATCCATCCATCCATCCATCCATCCATCCATCCATCCATCCATCCATCCATCCATCCATCCATCCATCCATCCATCCATCCATCCATCCATCCATCCATCCATCCATCCATCCATCCATCCATCCATCCATCCATCCATCCATCCATCCATCCATCCATCCATCCATCCATCCATCCATCCATCCATCCATCCATCCATCCATCCATCCATCCATCCATCCATCCATCCATCCATCCATCCATCCATCCATCCATCCATCCATCCATCCATCCATCCATCCATCCATGTATTTATATGACAGCTACATACGAGTCATATATGTATATTGCATATATTACATGTATAGCTTAACTTTTAGTATCAACATTAAGCAGAATTAATTAAAAGTATGATATAATTTATGCAAATTATCATTGCAATACGTGTAAATATTTACGATCTTCTATATGTCTGTAATTGTTGGCAGCTACTGTTTAATGGGGTTATTAGCGTCATTGTCTTCGAATAATCTTAATCAATAGCATCTCTTTGAATGTTATGTGATCAACAATAAAATGTTATGTAACGGTTGAAACTTCGCTTGTGTTCAAAGGTTGCAGTTCAAAGATAGTCAGTCAGCCAGTCAGTCAGTAAGCCAGTCAATTATCAAGCAAGCCTGTTAGCTACGGCCTGCAGCGGGCCAGGGTCAGTCAGCCAGCGCCTTAACCAGCCACTCAGCAAGCAAGCCCCACCCCCCCCCCAATCAGATCGCAAGTCAGTTAGAAGTCTGTCTGTCGGTTACCCTGACTGGCTGTCTGACTGCTTTTCAGTTCTACTCTTCGTCTGACTCTCCGCACATGTCGTAGGTCATTCTGCCTATAGCCTACTGCAGTCTCTGTATCAGCCTGCCTACCTGTTTGTCTCCGTCTGCCTGTGTCCATCTCCATGTCTCTCTCTGTCAGTCTGCCTACCTGTCGCAATGGCGTCGTGCGTGTCTATCAATCAGTCAGTCAAACGTTCGTTAATGGTTTAATATCTGTAATTAGATGACTTGTCTCAGTCGCTTCGCGCGCGTCGTCGGGTCTCATTGTTGAGCTGCTGCGGCGTCAATGATGCGACACAACAGAAGCAGCAGCAGCAGTAGCCGCGGACACGCATCGCTGCGTTCACTGTGTCTCCACTCACGGTGATAGGCCTCTGGGGGATCGGACGACGGCAAGGAGGAAGGTAGATGGTGGAGGCGGTGAAATCGGAGGATGAGGAGGATGAGGAAAGCGAAGAGCAAGGGAAGAGGATGCCATAAAAAAGGAAGAGGAGGATGTAGATGAGGATGTAAAGGATTAGAGGAAGCGGAAGATATGAAAAGCAGACGAAGAGGATAAGGAAGAGGAGAATATTAGGGAGGAAGGAGATGGAGTAAAAGAGAAGGATTAGACTACAATTCAGATATTATATCAATATCATCGTCACCACCACCACTGTCACCATCACCGTCATCATCATAATTGCTACAGTCTTTGGTATGAGTGTTTCCACTGAATGTATGAAGAAAGATCGGAGCATGGGCAGAAGAATCATAATGGGTATGTGTGAACGAAGAGGAGAATGGACCAGGGAGGAAAATAGAGGATTGTCTGAGATGGAGGAGGAAGTTAGATGAAGAATAGAGGATGGGAGGAAAGGAAGAAGTCAACGAGGAAGAGAATGAGAATGGGCGGAGGAATATGAGGAGAAGGAGGATGAACCGGGAAACGAGAGGATGGATGATAAAAGGACAAAGGAGAAAGAGGGCGTGGCAAGACAGACGGATGAAAAGGCGCAGACGGGAAGAGTAGGCGGAGGAGACGCACGCAGGTGAAAGAGTCAGCCAAGACCGTTATATCTACTCCCTACAAGGCAAGCAACAGCCTACCCCCACGGACGGACGGACGGACGGACGGGCGATCAGGCGATAGGGAGACCTGGGGCGGGCGGGCTACGGAAAGCCGACCATCTGTCACCGCGCCTCGGAACACTGTCCGTTTTCCTATCCGCTTGGATTTCTTTGTATAGGCAAGACGTCATAGTTGTCGTTGTTGTCATCCCTTAAACTTATCATCTGCCGTCGAAAACGAAGTAGAAGAAGAAGATGACGACGACGACGTGATGAGACAGAATCAGACTCCAGCAACCGCCAGATGGCCAGACTCACCCTTTGTAATATATTATGTCGCTGAGCGTCGTTTGAAGTCAGAATGAAAAGACGCGTATAGAACTAAGCAGAACGGGTTCTGGACGACTACAGAATGGAAATAAAAAAGTCGTCTGCTTTCGTTTGGGGCTTTGATCTGAGCTCGTTTGAAAGTCGCGAAGCTGCTGCTGCCTCTATATAATAGTTGCATTGGATTTAATGACACGTTTAAATGTAATATGTAATATATATGCTCATTCGTCTATGTTTAGCGAGATTTATAGTTAATAAGGAAATCTTCATCAACAGACACACGCACACACACACACACACGCACACGCACACGCACACACACACGCACACATCTATATATATATATTCATAATTATATATATATAAATATATATTATGAATATATATATATATATATATATATTCATAATATATATATTATACAGTATTATGTAATACATATGTATTATATGTATTTCTATGATATTATATATGTAAATATATACATGTATACATAAATGCATATATATATATTATTCAACAATCGTTAGTTTTGTAAGTGGACTGATAATGAATGAATGAATGTATGAATGAATGAGTGAATGAATGAATGAACCTTACCAATAAGTCAACACGCTAATCAATAAAATATTCCATACGCCAAGCAGTCATCAATCAATCCGTCAATCAATCCTTCAGTCAGCCAATGAATCAATCATTCAATCACTCAACGTCATCTCTGGTCTTCTGCTCCTACTGTCACTCCTTACACCATTCGTCACAGCAGAGCAGGACAACCAATGACAACAATACTCACCTACTCACTTGACTCATCCAAGAATATTACCTCCTTTTAATATGACACATTGAGCATAGACGATTTGGGTACCGGACCAAATCAACAACGGTTGACAACAAGCTGGTGACGCACAATTAGGGAGAGGAAGGGGTTAGTTAGTCATATGGAATACGGTCAATCGTGGTGGGGATTCTCGTTCCACCTCTGCGTCCAGGCGTTTTTATCCATAACAAAACAACAAAGAGTTTTTAAAACTCTGGTCCCCGAAAGTTGACCTCTGAACCCGAGCAACCCCTACTCCCTCCTCTGTCCAAAATCGGTGGAATGGACCAAACCGGTGGCTGCTACACCGCCAGCACAGCAGAGGAGGAAGAATTATTGCTTACACGTTCTCCCGGATTATTCTGACAAAATGTCTTACTTGACGGAGGTTTGAAAGTGTACGCGCGTGTGTGTTTATCTCCGTGTACGTGTACGTATGCATGTATGCATGTATGTGTCAATGCATGTATGTATGTATGTATGTATGTGTGTATGTGTACATGTGTGTATGTATGTATGTGTGTATATGTGCATGTGTGTGTGTATGTATGTGTGTATGTGGTATGCATGTATGTGTGTTAGCGTGCACGTGTGTATGTATGTACGTGTGTGTATGTGTGCATATGTGTATGTATGTATGTGCGTATGTGTGCATGTATGTATGTATGTGTGTATGTGTGTATGTATGTGGCATGCATGTATGTATGTATGTATGTATGTACGTATGTATGTATGGATGGATGGATGCATATGTGTATGTGTGTATGCTACGTTATGCAATATTAAGAACGGACGGACGGAAGGAATTGGGACGGACGTAAGGACGGACGACTGGAAGGACAGATAGTAGGACGGACGGAGGACGACTCGATGTACGAGCGGACGGACGGACGAGTGAGTCGGAGGGACTAGATAGATAGATGGATGGATGATTGAGAAATGCCAAGTCAACACAATTCCTATTAGACGAAGGCATGGCCATTGTTATTTCTATACACACGGCGCCCCATAGCGCGACGTCGGCAACGCAGCTCTTGACGCGTTTGTTGACTGCAGAGCCTCGGTCCCTTGGGATGCGCATCCCCCCGACTAGTCCCCTACAAATAACGAATGTCCACGCCCATCGAAGATTAACACCCTCTTCCTGCCCTCCCTCCCTCCCTCTCTACCTACCTCTTTCCCTACCTAGCTCCCTACCTCCCTCTCTGTACTCTGCATCCGTACATCCCTGTCTCCCCATCTCTCTCTACCTCTCTCGCTGCCTCTGTCCATGTCTGTCTCCATCTATGGCTACCTTTGTCTCTGCCTCCCTGCCTCGCACTTACCATCTCTTTTTAGCGGCCTGTTTAATAGCACTTGGGCGCAAGAGTGCAAGGTAGAGCGCTGTGTATTCAGGAGAGACGGACGGAGTCGCAATTTCGTCGATGTCTCCGACGCACAGTCGCTATCTTACCCCGGAGACCAGAGAGTAAACATCGACGCCTACTGATCGCTCCCCGTCTGCCTTTATGGCCCGTCCCTCTGCGTATCTCCCTTCGCCTGCCTGCCTGCCTATCAGTCTGTATGTCTGTGTGTCTGCCTGTCTGTCTATCTACCATTCAGTCAGTCTGCTTGTGTGTCTGTGTGTTTGCCTGTATCCTTGTACTTCTGTCTGCCTGTCAGCCTGTTTGTGAGTCGGCCTGTCTGTGTGTCTGCCTGTCTCTTTGTCTGTCTGTATCCCTGTACTACTGTCAGTCAGTCAGTCAGTCAGTCAGTCAGTCAGTCAGTCAGTCAGTCAGTCAGTCAGTCAGTCAGTCAGTCAGTCAGTCAGTCAGTCAGTCAGTCAGTCTGTGTGTGTCTGCCTGTTTGTTTGTTTGTCTGCCTGTATCTCTGAACTACTGTCTGCCTGTCAGTCAGTATGTATATACGCGTCTGTGTGTCTGCTTGTCTGTTTGTCTGTTTGTCTGCCTGTATCTCTGTACTACTCAGTCAGTAAGTATATACGTGTCTGTGTGTCTGCTTGTCTGTTTTTCTGACTGTATCCCTGTACTTCTGTCTGCCTGTCAGTCAGTCAATCAGTCTGTATATCTACCTGTGTCTGTGTGTGTTTGCCTGTGTCCCTGACTGTCTATTTGCGTCAGTCTGAATGTCTATCTCCGATTGTATGTCTTCCTGTCGGGCTGTCTGCTATATCTCTTTCCCTCTCCTACTGTTTCTGTTCCTGTTTCTGTTTTTTCTCTCTGTCTATGAGACTATGTGTTCCTGACGGTCAACCTCTTTTCGAATCCAACAGTCGGTCGGTCTGTCGGTAGGTTTGTTAGTCTGTCTGTCTGTCTGTCTGTCGGTCTAAGTAAGAAACGAAAGAGAAGTCTGTAGTTTTTGAATAGGAAGTACATTTATGCCTTGAATCGGAAGAGTTTTTAATTAGGAAACGATTAGAGGCACAAACAAATTAGGCAAGCTGTTATCTTTACACCGCTGTACTGCGTTTGGAAGCACCGCTGAGCAGAAAGCTTTTTTTTTGGGGGGGGGGGGGGGTAACACTAATTACGTAATATACTAAATTAGATACCACATGACATCAAATTAGTACTACTATCACTATAGGGGTCAGCCGGGTAGACATTTTCCACCGAGTACCGAATCCGAATATTTGGATGTACTATTTGCCGAATCCGGGTACGAACCGAGTACCATTTGTTCCATATGCGAAGCTTCACATTTTTATGTAATGAAAACTTATCGAAATAAATTTCTGTATTTGTAATAACTGACTAATACATTTTGAATTTTAAAAATAATAATCAATGAAATGGACTTGACATCAGTTGTGTACTTCTCTTCAAAATGAATATGCTAGATGACGCTCAAAGCTGATATTATGAGCCTACAAATTCCGGCAAGTGAGGAAAGTAAGCAACTATTTGTGTTTGCCGAGGCGAATACTTCCGAATAGTGCCGAAAAACGGGATATTCGGCCGAGGCAAATGTCCGAGGCGATTTCCGGCTGACCCCTAACTATCACCGCTAATACCAATGCTCCAGTAGGGGCCTACTATTTTAACTAGAGGTAGTTGTAGTGGTAGTGGTGGTAGTAGTGTCAGTAGTAGAAGTAGCATTTGTTCTTGTTGCTGTGCATTGCATTACATTACTTTACATTAAGTCATTTTGAGCAATCACTACGTTGCTTAACTGAGTTGGAATCGAGCCGAAGACAGCTATAGAGAAAGACCTTTTCTAACCAATAGGCAACAAGTGGACCCTACGCATGCGTCTATAGTTCGTCTCTGGAAAGGCGAGGAAGAACACGGATGACATATGACCTTTGACTCGCGGTGCCACTTGTTGGCCGAGTTCAAACGTTCGGCGCACCTGTTCGCGCATAGTAATCGATCGAAGTATTCTTGGACCGGACCATTTTTTGACGTCTAAGGTTTCCGTCTCAATATAATACGCGTCGGTGGCAAAGCGTAGTAAATTCTGAATGCCAGCGACAGAAGATATTTCCAGCAACAATTTAATACGAACACAAGTCCGAGCGGGTCCTGCTCAGACGGGGCCCCGACCCGGCCCTAAGAACCGCAACCCTACGCCCGCCTACGGAACTGTCACTTCAATGGGCATTTCGGGTAATCTATCCCCGTGAAAAGCGTTTATGCGATTCTGCACGCCGTCGCAGCGATATGGTCGCCAGCCTACTTCGATTAATTGCCGAAACCGCTTGCTGCGTGTTGGACCAGATTCCCGGTGTCTACGAAACATGGACTTCTGCGTAATAGAAAATATGCGAACTCGAGTTTCTGGACTTCTGCTTATGACTGCAAGTTAACGCGAAACTCATTCCATCGCACAGTGGACGTCTGTAAAGTCGAATGCCAATTATAAACTCACTGTATCTATGGACTAGTTCTGAGCTGTTTCTTGAAGGGGCGCTATGCATACATTCTCGAATTTATTCAGGAGTAGTATATATTAGATGCGAAATGCTCTATACGCAAGAAGCAAATCAAGTCATAGGCCTATGTCTTTCTAGAACAGGTGACTTTTAGACATTAGCGCTTTCTCAAAATTCTCACCAGTTTCAAGCGCAGCTCTGCCCTTCTGTTCTGTTTGGCAGTCGACGGCCCCAAGCCAATTATTGGTCACTCCTTATATTTATGTTCTAAAATATTAACTTATTCGTGTTTGTTTCAGAAACAACAGACAATTCAGAAGACATTAACAAGAACAACACAACTATAAAATGTTTCAAATAATATAAAGTCATTTATATCAAATCATAATAAGAATATTTCCCTACTTACATTCATGCCTGCTTCACATCTACATGCCTACCTACAATCCTACCCAACTACCTTCCTGCCTATGCTCTTATCTGCCTACGTATAGGCCTACCTATCCACCCACATTATTTCATACGTATACCTGTCTACCTACTTCCTTGCTTACTTACTCATTCAATCAGTCACACGTTTAGACGGGACAGTGACATCTGGCCTTGGCACTGTTACAATCTATCATTGTGCACTTGTATTAAACTTAGCGTCCAATGCTATTCAAAAGAAGTCCAGAACGCAAGGCCGACTCTACGCAGTCAGTCAGTGACTGGCTGACTGACTGACGAACGGTGAAACGAGAATTCGCGTGTTCAACGCGGATGTCTAAGGTTACAAACGAACCTCTTTGTTTTTCAGCCATTATCCCAAGGGCCATTTACGTCAGCCTCCTCCTCGCCACCGCCGCCGCTTTAAGACTTGTATATTATGCGCCTATATGTATATTACGAAATGCATATTTACGCGTTATATATTGAGACCTTAATTTCGCAAAGTTGTGAACTCTGACCCGTTGCTTGAAACGCATGAGTGGCGCCACCCAACGACCGAAAGATTCTCACGAAGGAAAGATTTCTTGCAGGATTTGTTTCGTAATTAAGAGAGCTAAATGCATTCGCCAACTGTCTGTCTGTCTGTCTGTCTGCCTGTGTGTCAGTCTGCCTGCCTGTCTGTCTGTGATAGGCCTATTGCTGTGCATAGGAAAACAAATAGGCTTACTATGACCTCTCCTCTGCGTCATATATTGGTATGTCTAACTATTAACATTCACATATAAAGGAAGCCTCATGTATGCTTCAAATACACAGACAAAAGAAGAAGAAGAATTAGAAACAGAAGAAGAAACAGAAGAAGAGCAGTTTCTTAAGCTATAGCCTGAGAGGCAGCCATGGGTAGAAAATGTTAGCGACTTCATTTTCTTAGCCTCGTCATATGAAGGCTGGTTGCCATTCCTCTCCCTCACCGTCTCATCTTCCCACGAACAGTGTACGGTCAGTGTCCTCATTATAGCTGAGCTGGCTACGTGGCGCAGGTGACGGGTAAAGATAAAGTTATCATAAATCCATATCCGAGCCATACGCTTAAATACACGGATACGTGAGGTGAGTAGATTAAACAACGTAAACCTCTCTAATTATACATAATATATAGCCTATACGCAAACACATATTATATATATATACATAGAAGATGATTTGTGTAAAAAAGGAGTCTACGTGTGCGGTAAGAATGTTAGAAGCAGATGCCTTATAATTGATTGACAGTATACAAGGACTTAAATTGAATGACACACTGATCGACTGATTAACCGACCCACCCACCGACAGACCAACCAACCAACCCACCCACCTACCGACCCACCCACCGAACGACCTACTCACCGACCCACCGAACGACCTACCCACCGACCCACCTAACGACCTACCCACCGACCCACCTAACGACCTACCCACCGATCCACCGAACGACCGACCCACCGAACGACCTACCCACCGACCCACCGAACGACCGACCCATGGAACGACCGACCCATAGTGCACCGATTCGTTCATACGAAAACTCGTCTGTGCGTGGATTAATGACATGGATAAGTGTTTCATGCAGGCATCATTTCAAAAGTAAATTACAATAAAGTCTGAGTGATAATTTTTGAATTGATAAATTCTGAATCATAGACCATTTTAGTCAAAAACATAAAACAAGACACTGCCTTAACACTTTAACGACAAGCTGCACTGGTTAGTGCATGGTTACCCAATCGTTTTTAGTACACTCTCGTCGTTAAAGTGTTAAATGTAATTAGACTACAGCTTGCTCACTATACATGTACGTATACAGCACATAACAAAATTCGCCTTTAGGCTTTTGAGTTCGTTGTGCAGTCTGTGGCCTTCGAGGGATGCTGTCCAAGTGTCCAAGGACATAGGCTATGTACATGTATACACCTACAGCTTATATATGCACGTATAGGTCTTATGTAACATGGTGATTATATATACAACTAGAGTATTTGCCCGTCATATGACAGGTTGAAAAAGAAAATGAATGGATTGATAGGTAGCGAAAGCAATTTGTTTATTGGAATGCTTGATTATAAGTGACATTGCTAGCGAAAATTCGAGCATCATTTAGCAAATGACCTTGACGGTCGTTTTTCTTGATGAGTAATTTATGTTGTCTCTGTGTCGTGAACACAACTTGCTGGCCATGTGAAAATAGGGGTTTGGTGAAAAAGTCCCACGAGGGAGTGAGGGAGGCAGAAACAGACTTGGTTAGCAGCGCCCGTGTTATATTGCGTCGGTCTTCGCCCGATGCTGGCCTTAGGGAGGTCTGCGAACGGCCTATCGTGCATGGTTAGCAGCGCCCGTGTGCCTGCAGTTCGTAAGGGATTGGGTTTCAGTCTATATAAAGATAAATGAAATTTTAATTAATTTGTATTCGCTAGATGGCGGCATAAGTTACATTCCATACATTCCAAGGCGTTTATCGTACGATGGACACACACATCTGGAAAACTATATAAGAGATTATTCCATATGCCTATAGACATAAACGGGTGTAGACTTCATATTTGCGAGCATATATATGTATATATATATATTATATAATCATATATAATTCTGTTTGTGTACATGCAAATATATACTATTCAATCTGTCTTCTCTCTCAGATTATCATTTCACTTGAAGAGACTATCGATTGATGTCTTGGGCATCATAACAACAGCGCTATAGAAGTCATTACTTTAAAATCAGTTGTGTAATGTCTATTGTAAATACCAATTGATTTTAGACTAAATTGCTTTTAAGTTTAAAGCATCCCTTATATTAAGATCATAGAATCAGATTATACTTTAGGCAGATCAAATAAATTTACATAACATTACACCTTCGATGATCACATACTTCTCGAGTATGAATTATGTGCATATGTGTAGGCATGCACAATGCACATGTACATACGCATATGTATCTATACGCATATGTATCTATGCTATGTACTATATGTAGGCCCTTTATGCATGTATACGTATCTGGCCATTTTGTAGCACTATTAGCTATACCTCTTAAAAGCAGTTGCATGTACACACACATAACACACACACACACGCACGCACGCACGCACGCACGCACGCACGCACGCACGCACGCACGCACGCACGCACGCACGCACGCACGCACGCACGCACGCACGCACGCACGCACGCACGCACGCACGCACGCACGCACGCACGCACGCACGCACGCACGCACGCACGCACGCACGCACGCACGCACGCACGCACGCACGCACGCACGCACGCACGCACGCACGCACGCACGCACGCATGCATGTATATTGTATCTATGAATTTACATGCATAGGCTACGCGTGTGTGTATGTATGTATGTATGTATGTATGTATGCATGTAAGTATGTGTGTCTGTGTTTGTGTGTGCATATGTATAAACGAAGTGGATAACAATCTTTATCTGGATAGGCCGTGAAATCATCGCAAAATGGGGGACGATTAAATAGGAGAGCGGAAATGAGATTTGCTGTCGTCGGAAGTAAGTCATTCCACTCAATTGGTAGATCAGTGACTGTGCTTGACTGAACGAATCGACGAATGAGAGAACGAACGAACGAGAGAGCGAACGAATCCCATAATGAACAAATGAAAGAAGGAACGAAAACTTCGTACAAGAACACATGGATTTGATACACTGCAGCAGAATGCAACGAAATAGCAACACTAAAACAAATGACGTTGAAATAAATAACGAAAACAGAGACACTCACACACAGACACACAGACACACACACAGACAGACACAGAGACAGACAGACAGACACTCACGTACACAGCCACAAATAAAGACCAGTAGGAGAACACATGTGCAGAACCCGACGCAGCGATGAAAACTTTAACCTCTGACTGACTGGATAGATGATGCGGAACCAACTGAAATGTTGTCGTCTGCCGTGTAGTCTTGGATCGTCCGCCCTGTAGGCGCCTCCACTGGACCGTGCGTGGACCGATGAAACGCTTGACTGGCCAGGGAGGCAAGAAAGAGGACTACTGAATGAGCGATCACGAGCCAAGGAGAGGGCGTGCATACGTTTACGACTGGTAGAAAGCATCGGTGGACCTGATTTGCAAAGGAAGCTCTGCTCAGTCAACCGAAACGCAGGCTATGATCCGATCGACTGGAGACGTCCGATTAGGATGCTAACTTATACACAAGCACGGGTAAAATAATTCTAAACAAGACAGAAGGGACGGACAGACAGATATTTGAAGAGACAAGCAGAGAGACGAACAACGGAACACCAATTTCCTAAGGCAAGCAGTAGACATACTTGTATACGTTCAGACATACATGCATAGATACGTACGTACGTACATGCAGACTTGCTTACTTACATGCATGGATGGGCGTCCGCACATGGGGCGAGATGAGGGGTACTTGTCCCTACTGGAGTTCGCATCTGAACATTTGCTCAAATCAGGATATATGAGGAGGAGTTTCAGTCTTCATGTTTTGCCCCCTGTGCTTATTTATGTGTCCATACATACATAGCCTACATACGTCCATAATTTTATACACATACATACATACATACATGCATACACAAACACACACACACACGCACGCACACACCCACACATATAGGCCTACTCACACACATACACACATAACTAAGCTCATGACGGGACTCTCCCCGGCATCTACTCGCTCGCTCAAGACGTTTCTGTTTCCACGGGGCTCCTGCACTGAGGGCGCCTCTGAATAGTTTATGCTGCGAGAGGCGCCTTATAAATTACTAGATACGATACGACACGATAGGGCCTACATATAATTATGCATACATACATGAAAACATATAGGCAGACATGCATGCATGCATACATACATACATACATGCATACATACATACATGCATCAATCAATCAATCAATCAATATATCTTTATTGACATCAATGACAGCATATAACCAATAACATACAACGTTCAGCATAATTACATGCAGGCAGATCACAATTTAAAGGAGTTAAACAACTTGCATCATTTGAGATAATGACAATAAGCTTTCTGGATACATAGTACTGCCATCAACGGCAATGGGTACCCCCCAAAGGATGAGAGTCCCACTAAGATGGGGATACCGCATGCACATGTATCTAGTCAGTTTGATGCAATAGGGCTAGAGATCATCCTCCCATTCGTTAAAGTAGCAAAGAATTTACCAACGCAAATAGAGGAGATTGTTTAGCTAGTTTTAAAACTTAATTATCCTTAACTACAGCTCCCGTCTCCAGTGTGACGTCCGCTAACAAGAGTTACTTCAAGGCAATCATGATAGATAAAGCATCCTATGATGCTGTATCGGTGGTTACAAGAAAATTACGTAACCTTTTTTTGAACTCGTATTTATTATTTGATGATTTGATTTCCATTGGCAATGCGTTCCATACTGATGGACCGGTAACTTTTAGTGAAAACAGTCTGGTATTGGTGCGCGCTTTGATTGGCCGATATAAAGAAGCGCTTCTAGTTAAATGATCGTGTATCGTGGAGGTAAGCGTGAAGTACCCAGCAAATGTAATCGGTAAAAGGTTTTGTACATACATAAAAAATAATACACCAATTTGGTGTGCATGCATGCATGCATGCATACATACATACATACATACATACATACATACATACATACATACATACATACATACATACATACATACATACATACATACATACATACATACATACATACATACATACATACATACATACATACATACATACATACATACATACATACATATAGACATACAAACAAACAGACAGACAGATTATAAAATCGTGCAAGTTGTGTCCGTATTATCTTCACATGACTAATGGATCGAATTAACAATGCTGTACTCTGGCGAAATAAATGAAAGTTCATCACATCTTCGCCCTCTTGCGAATAAAAAAACTCTTGTATATTGCAACATCTTACTAACAAGCCAATATTGACGTAACTAGCTATTACATTCTTAGACTCATCTCTCTCTCTCTCTCACATTTTACTAACAAGCTCTTCGTAATGTTACTAGCTTTTGCATTCTAAGTCATACTCTGCATCCCTGTCTCCATCCCTCTCTGCCTCCCTGACTCTCTCTGTCTCATTCTCTTGCTGTCCCTTCTCTCTTTCTCTCATTGTCTCTCTCTAGATGTGGCATGATGGGGGTTGTACCTTGAACTTCCATGCTGTGTGATGCTCAGAGCGGTCAGACAACTCTTACACTTGTAGACCTATTTCGACCGCATTTCCATTTTAAATCGCCAAACGTGTATAGGAAGCATATACCTTCTCCAGACTGCATTCCTCCCGCAGTAAACTGCATCGTTAGTTTGAAGAGACTGAGATTTAAGTCAATTAACCGTTAAAGTTTTTTTGTTCGGACTTCTAATATGACCTAGCATGCTTTCTTGGAGGTTAGCTCTTCCATCGTAGTCTTCGAGTGGTTTGGACGGTGCTTGTTATCGGTGTTTCGTGTACAGGTGAACCCGGTCACCAGATTCAAGGGTTTCAGCATACTAACTGGACAAAGTCAGATACATTTGCCAAGAGTCATTGGCTAAATGCTGACCGTTCTACTGCGGTGATACTCTACGACAGTGGTGCACAACGTCCGGCCCGCGGGCCAAATCTGGCCCCCGGCGAGTCTTCTTGTGGCCCGCGATGTCCAACAGGAAAAGCGATTATTTATGAGTCAGCACTGACATTAAGTCTACAGTTACTTGCGCACTGTGGTCATTGGAAAAACCATCAGTATTATAGTAATATAGATGTACCACGAGTCCCCTTCCTCTATAACTTTTTATATTTACTTTAATACTTGTTTTAGTGCACACCTTATCTTCATAAATTTTTACATGCATTCATCCCAACTACGCGGAGTCATCACTTGTTTGGCCCCCGAAGGGTTCAAAGAAATCGTTTAGTGGCTCTTGGCCGGAAAAGGTTGTGCAACACTGCTCTACGACCATTGCCGGTTGCAAAGAATGCCGTCCTCTAAAGACTCGGTGACAGAGGGTTACCCGGACGCAGCGTCTCCCACCATCTGCGAGGTACTATTTAGCGTGGAGGTTCGTGTATTGAGAACTTCGTCGCTTCTCTTGTTATCGTTTCGTAGTCAAGAACTCCGAACATATTGTCTACTTACTATCAGTTGTGTACGAGCATTCGTAGGTCGCTTGAAGAGGCGCTATATAAATTTCCAGAATGAATGAATGCATGAATCCGTCGGTCGGGCGCTGCGTGTTTGCGGGAGCACGCAAGAGGGGACTGTGTTCTTTTATTAACGTTATGTTTCTGATGACTTTGCCTGGCGAAGGCAGCGCTTATGTGCGGCACTTAAAACGCGTTAGTGTCTAGATCAGTGTTGCACAACCTTTTCCGGCCAAGAGCCACTAAACGATTTCTTTGAACCCTTCGGGGGCCAAACAAGTGATGACTCCGCGTAGTTGGGATGAATGCATGTAAAAATTTATGAAGATAAGGTGTGCACTAAAACAAGTATTAAAGTAAATATAAAAAGTTATAGAGGAAGGGGACTCGTGGTACATCTATATTACTATAATACTGATGGTTTTTCCAATGACCACAGTGCGCAAGTAACTGTAGACTTAATGTCAGTGCTGACTCATAAATAATCGCTTTTCCTGTTGGACATCGCGGGCCACAAGAAGACTCGCCGGGGGCCAGATTTGGCCCGCGGGCCGGACGTTGTGCACCACTGGTCTAGATGCACACTTACATACATGAAGTTAAGAAATGCGTGTACTCGAGGTTCCTGATCTATTTAGTAGTTAGACTAACAATAACTCGGTGGTCCAAAGCAATTTCTTTGCACTTGTCCAGGGTGAAGGACAAGGGAGGGAGATGGAGAGGCCAGGAACGGGTACATTGTTGGATGGGGAGACTGTAGGAGAGGGATATGGGGCAGCAGGTCAGAGAATGGGAATATACACGTATGAGGGAAGTGGAGGGTGCAAGAAAGGGGAAAACACAGAGCAACAAAGCACTAACAGAACCGACATGTTGCGGAACTACAGCGCAGAGTCTCAGCACAGGATAGCTTAGTACAGTAATTATATGTAATAAATTAATAATATTCAACAGATAACAAGCTAATACAATGTCATGTAGGCCTACTGTAATACATTTCATATAAAATAAGAAAGTTAACACACTAAATATGTATTAATAATACATTAATAAGAGTAATAATTCGAGCTTAATACATTATATAGTATACCGTCAAGTGGCAGTGCATATTCCGGCCAACCGTACTCAACTAAAAATTTATATTGCGCCGCTCGATTCGGAGCCAAAAACCGAGTCGATTTAGAGTTCAGAAGTCGTTTATTAAGTGCTAGACAATCAAGAATTATAGCATGGTTAGGTCACTTCAATATGTCGTCATGCAACCGATCAATCGATTCAAATTGTCCAGTTTCTCTTGGTCCACTAATCAACTCAAGCACCATTGATATACAATAACAGCTTTACAGCAACGTCGTATTTTACAAAGGGTCAGCGTCCAACTTGGAACGCATTCCAGTCCTGCTTCAACTACGGTCGGAGTAAGCTCGGAGCGTACTCCGCTCTGACGTGAAACACGAGCTAGTGTGGTCTATGACGCGACAGCTTTACTCTGCCGCGAAAGTCCAATTTCACTTATGTGAAAATTCGTATTGTTGCAAAAATATTTTGCATTATCCGTTTTTCTATACGCCATATACCTCTGTGCTCAAAAATAGCTTCTGATAAATTGAACTACTACTTCCACTTCACTGTGTACGTAAACCCCGAATCAACCTATTCGGCCTGTTCCTGTTCCACGTCTATGAAGTTAACGCCGAGTAAACTCTGAGCACGCCCGCAGCAGAAATCGAATACGCCCACGGTAACATCTTTACAGCAACATAATATTTACAAGCGGTAAGTCGGGCCTTCAACTATGTACAGATTAAAAAGACACTAAAACCAAATTGCTAAGCTAGAGTCTCCTGGGAAGTAAGTTAGTAAGCAATGCAGACACAAAGGGCGGTCTTTTCTTCGAGGCATACCTCATGTCTCTAGTAATGTACATACCGTAATTGTACATAACATACTACAGTCGCATGTACTTAACCGTATGCAGAGTTGAGTAATCATACATATTGTAAAGTAACAATATATACTGCAAAGAATACATACTTCAGTCAATATGTCATAAAGTAATTGTATTTACTGCAAAGAATTTGTACCTACTGTAAATTAGTTGCGTGCACTGTCAAATAATCGTTAAGTATTGCAATCACGCATACTGTGAAGTAAGTATACACACTGTAAAGCAATTGTACATACTTTAACTGTACTTACTGCAAAGAACCGAAACTTTGAAACATACATAAAAAATATTTCCATCAGGTGAAAGCGTGAAGCACTGGCACAAAGTTTCCCCCTTCCCCCTTCCAAACTGCACCCTGCTATTGGGCAAAAGGCCACAGAATCATAAATTACTCGACTAAACCTATCAAAATACAAGAAACTTCCCTATAACGTGATCCGATACAAAACGAATTGTAACAAAGCGTGGTCAGTGAGGGGTGGATCCTGAGGAATGTGGTCATAACCCCATTTGAGTTTGGCGGGTGCCAAGCTATTGTTAGTCCCCATGCTGGTAAAGGTCAAGTGTAACCGTTACACTTGAAAAAGTCAAAGGGCCATGAATGAGTTAGATACTAAGTCTTTACAACTTGGAAACAAAACAGGTACTGATATAACCAAAAACTGGGAAACCAAACTAAGAGGTTAAGGAAATGAGGAAATTTGCCTGCATAACACTCTAATAAGGCCGATACTTTGTGTTACAGCAATTTTTATCCCAAATTTAATTAAGTTTAAAAAAACACTATAAAAGGCTTTATTATAATACAGATCTTGACCTAGCTCCCATCTTAAGAAAGTTACAGTGTATTTGCAAAAGAGTCTTTCATCCGTAGGCAACGTCATGGCTGTCAGGTACGTCGTATCACATCTGCATCACTTGGGAATTCCATGTTTGAAACAAGCACAATTTCACATCGTCCACTCCCACACAAACCATTTTCAAACAGGGTTTTGCCATGTCCACAACTAGTGACCACCATAAAATATGTCACATGTCGATTTGCAAATGTCATATGCTGTCTAACATGATAAATGTTGCAAGCAAAATGACACATGTTGATGACAAAGCACGGAACCTAACATAAAACATGTCACGTACTGAGCCACATACTTACCAGGACACATTAACTCATGTAGGCAGTTTTTCGATATGTCACATGTCGAATCACACATATTCGTAGCACCCAAACACATGTGCCACCCCACACACATGTGCCAAAAAGCTACATATAAGCCAAAAATTAAGATAAGTATTATAAGTCACATCACACTGAGTACCAAAAAACATGGAGTTCAACAAGTACGGCCAAGTATTTGAATGGTAAAAACTCGATACACAATCAAAATTCACACTAGAACTGCCATGAATAAAATGGCAAAATCAGTCTGGAATACAAAACCTAGCATTAAAGGTCATGATAATTATTTTAATCTGCCATCAGGGATTGCCTTTTTAAGAGTTGAAAATGGACAAAAAATCTATGATCCGAATAACGAATGTTCTATCAGGTTTCCTTAATTTTTGTAACCACAATAAGAGAAATTGTTTACATTTTTGGCACAACACAATAGAGGTAAACTACTCTGGAAATGTTGGTTCCACTTATCCCTCTAACAACCTTTATAAGTACACTGACCATACACTGTCCAAAGGAAGATCAGGCATCGAGGGAGAGGACTGGCCACTCTCCTCGTATGCCAAGTCTAATAAAAATGAAGTCGCCAACACTTCACACCCATGGCTGCCTCTTGGAGCTACCTTATGGGAATGCTCTTCTCTCACTCTAATCTGAAAACTGTTAATAGTGTCACCATCATAATGCACATGGCATCAAGGTGAACAATTCCCTAGCCCCGTATTTCAATTAGTACATCTTCTCTGCAGTGCATCTGTTAATATTCTTACCACTTTGGGCTTGAACCTTTTACTATTCCAGTATTCTAAGGCAATGTAACTATGCACCTTACCTGCAAGTATGCTTATGGGCACATTATCTATGGTTTTTGACGAACTGCAAACAATGCGACAATGCTTATAAACAGCACCTTTGCGAAATTCGCAAAAGGTGCTACATAAATGCTCAAACACACCAACAGGTTGCATTAATTTAGGGTATTTACGGTTCGAAGACAAACTTGCAGGATGTATTTAGATTCAAACCCAAGCACTGAGGTTGAGGCTCACACTTTCATCAATCAGTCACCCAGGACCAGCATAAAGCCCCTAGAAAAGAAGCAGCAGGAGAGGAATCTTATGTTGGCAGATATACCACAAGCAGAAAGAGAAGCTAGTTCTATCCAAATGACCAGCCAACTGTCAAACATTTTAACAAACTGTTCACAATGCAAAGCTTCTGTAACTAGTCAAAATGTATAAAGCATTTTAAGTAACATATACATATGTACTGTAAGCAACTAAGCATGCATGTACAATTGTACATATGCCCTGTAAGCCTGTATACGAATATGTATACACAGTACACACCCATGCAAATAAGTGTTTATATATACATATATATAAGAAGCACTAAAGTATGCATTTTTACTTTTTTAGACGCATATATAAGCATAGTGGAAAGCATGGCACACGTCAGTGGTAAGGTACCAGGTTCAAACCTCAACTTCCATATTAAGAAATCAGAAATGTTAATAATAATTCATGTAAAAAATAACTATATTTAACTTTTAGATGACTGCATAACAAAATCATAATAAGAACAAAATTTACACTAATAATAAACAATAAAAATACTAAAAACTTATGAAAAAACGCCAGCAGTAAAAATAATAATAATAACACCTCAGGTAAGAAAACACTTCTACCTCGAGTACTGAAATAATGTTTCAGTTAAAAGAAGCCGGTCTTTACATTTAAATAAAATAAACACTATTTACATTTTCTTTTACAACTAACTTCTAGTCAGCAAAGTTCTGTACAGAAAGCCTTTAGCAGTACAAGTCCTATAGAAACTGAAAATAACACATTACGCAGGTCATTCTGGATCATTGCTGTGTACGCAAACAGTTCGGTAGAAAAACAACAGCATTTTCATTAACAGGCAGTCCTATGGAAATGTTTAGAAACCGTTCTCTTGACGCTCCAACGAACGCAAAGTTAATTACACATCGTTAATTACACATCGACTCGGAGGCAACGAACTTGACCTACGACTCGAATCGCGGCCAAATAGCATGATCATGTCACGCATCAACGACTGTGACAACATCAAGGCAAAGCAGCAGTCAGTCTTGCTCAAACGGGTTCTTCTGTGAAGATGTATGTTGTGCAAGGCGAGCGTAACGGTGTTACGTAACCACGAACCTAGGTCTCGGTTCAAAGATCCTGTTGGTACACCGATCGTAATGCCTGGCGTCATGTCCCCTGCACTCAGTGATGCTTGGAATCATCTGCATTGTCGTGATCCGTGACTATCACGAATTGAATCTCTCTTGTCGGTCGATCATTTGACCCTTCACGTTTTGGACTTCTTGGCAGCGGGCTCTTTACTTTCTGCAAATCAAACAAAGACAGCAAATGAAATATTCAGCTTCAAGGCGTTTGCATAAAATCTAAGTGCACAAAAATCCACTATTCACAAAACACTAAATTCCTACATATGCTGGAATCTTCTTTATTACTTATTTCACTAATAGTTTGGGAAGAATTTATAGAATATTTAACTGACTAATTACTAATTTACTGACTTACTTCACTAATTCTTTATGGGTAAATACACTTACTTCATTAATTCGCTTCATTAGACTTTTCTTACTTCACTATCTTGTTAAGAGTTTATCCATTTTGATAATTGGTTATGGGAGATTTTACTTAACGTCACTACCAGTAATTGATTATGGCAGAATATTTACTTCATTGTACTCATAGAAAAGAACTTGGTCACTTCACTAATCGGTAATGGTAGAATTTTCCTACTACACTAACTGGTTTTGACAGATTTTTATATGCCAGTGCTTCACTGTTGGGTTATGGAAGTTTTTCTGACATGCATACTTTCAGATTGATCAGTTATGTGCACGGGTACAGAGTCAGCAGCTGAAGCAAAAAAAAACCTCTGCTGACTTCTCCCACTTCATCTTCATATGCAATCTTGAGATCGTTCTTGACGGAACACACAGATCTCATGGTGAGCCTGCTTTTATCAGCTGTGCGAATTACAGGTCATTTCCCATTCACTCTCATCTAGAACTGCAATTACCCATGTCCTCGCTTTCATCATGAGCAGCACAGACTACTGTAGTTCTGTCTAAATGGACCTCTCCTTGGCGTGAATTGGGTGTGCTAAGTGTGCTTAAATGCATGCTGCATGCAGGTGCTAGCTTGCCTGTGGCATAACTCTCACTGATCATGTCTCGCATTATTTGTGCGATGTACGTCACTGGCTGCTAGTTTCAAATCGCATTGAATAAGATTTCAATGTGATTTTGACAAAGCCAGTTTGGGGATGTGCTTGCCTACTTACGTGACCCATGTTGCCTGTTTCAGGATTGGCTGGCTACTGAAATCAGGGGCGCCCGCAGCGTGACGCACTGGATGCAGGTGCGTCCACTCCCCAAATCAAATCCATAGAAGAAATAGGCATCACATCGATATTTTTCTTAAATGGCAATATGGCATGTTAAAGCATTAGATGTTATCTAAATTGACATTTTTTGTTATGCTTGTCACTACTCACTATCTATGGCAGCTATTTCAATTTTCCTACTTATATCTATGGTAGCAAATTGGGCAAGCGACCATATTATTTGTTTATGAGAAGACTGTGCGTCCAATTTTTTTAAGCCTGCGGGCGCCCCTGACTGAAATCTTTGCTTTATGGCCTGAGATGAACTTGTTCCTTTGCAAGCACTTTGAAAATGCAACACTCCCTTTTCTTTGGTTTGGGCCATCTACCTGAAATGGCCTCCCTTTGAATCCGTATGTCCTTCTGAATTATTAAAGCAGTTTTATATAGGACCCTGCAAGATGCCTACTCAGGAGCACTCCCAGCCCAACCACGGTAGAACAATGCAGTTTCGAGAACAGTAAGAAATGAGGTGACATGGCCAAAGAATAGGGTGCTACATACACCTTTTACTAACACCTGAAATCTGTTGCCTCTTGCCAAGGCTGGAGTGCCTCTGTATGGATACCTGGAAGGTGCACTACATAAATGCTCTGAGCGTATGGTCAAAACTATATGAATATCCGGATTGCTTTACCATCACAGAAGATGAATGAGTTACCTCTAACCCCCAAACCATCTTCACCAGGAAGCTTTCCACCCTGGCTGTTTTCGGTGACAGGAAGAACTGAATAGGAGTCAATTATCTCTTCAAAATCATCCAGAATCTCAACCACAGTGCTCCGATCACCACCGCGAGCAGACCGATTTCCAACTGTCCGGATGTCTTTCGCTTGCCGCTTACGAGACCGTGGGGTGGTCGGCACTTTCATGTTGTCGTCACAGTTGTTACCTGCATCAGAATGGACCGTCTCAGTCTTTCGTAAGGTCCTCGTTGATCGTCGGAGTAGGACGGGATTTTCCAGTCGCTGGCTGTTCTCGCAGAGTTTTGAGGCAACAGGAGATAGATCAGACAGAGCCAACCATCCCTCTGCAGTTGCCGAAGAGTCACTTGCTGGTGGCAGAATGGGATTTTCCACTGCACGTGGGTTTTTTCGCCCCCGGCTTCGAGTCGTCATGCGGCCTGATGATTGCAGGGCTGTCACTGGGGAATCAGTTGTCACACAAGGTTTGTCAGTGCCGTCAACAACTGTCAATTCAGCAGCAATTGTGTTGGCTGATATTTTGCATGTGAAATCATCTCTGGGAGATGCATATGCAGGATCTTGGCTTACCACTTCAGCTGAAAACTCCGGTTTACCACCATCTGCCAATCTGGCGTTCTTTGGAACAAACCGGCCACCCCGCCTCTCCCGGTTTCGCCCTCCTTTCCGTGGCTTTGTGCGTCGAATTGGCTCTTTGCTCTTTGTAAGGCTTTCAAATCTGTTGCGGTCTGACGTCATTGAGACAACAAATGTGCCATCGTCCATTGGCTGTACGACATGTGTTGTCAGTTCTTCACATGAGTCCACAACTGGAGCCAACAGTGTTGTGACAGGTTCAGCAGACATGCTCAGAGATGACTGGACTTTGACTTTGCTGCCAAGTTCTGGCAAAAATTCGTCTGGTTTTATTTCCACGGTTTCATTTTGTAATTCTGTTTTTAGCCCCAATTTTTGTTCGGATTTCTCAACGACAGGATCAGAACTCTCAGCATTCAAGGTCACATCAGGAACTTCTGCCAAGTTCTCTTTAGCGCTCTTTTCAGCATTTTCCTTCTCTGAAATCCTATCTGCAGTGTCCACTTCTGTTTGTTCAAGTGCGCTCACAGCCTCAACCTGGTCACAGAACACTTCCTGAACCTCTTCAATCACTGGCTCCTCGACTTCGATTTCTTGCACTGTATTTCCACCTTCTGTAACATCCTGCACCATATCGAATGTCTCTGAATATATCAGGCCATCGACGAACAGATTCTTGTCATCGAAATGACTCACCTGCGTTTCAGTTATTTCGTCAAACATTTCCTCGACGTCATGACAGTCGTCAATGGGATTCAGGTTCTCAGGCAAGTCTTCAAAACTGTCGTGCAGATTCTCCTCCATCTCACGAACTGACTTTCTGGCATTTGGGTCAGGCAAAGCGCTGTACGAATGATCAACTGCACACGTGAGAGACAAGTTTATCGACTGGTCACAGCTGGGAACCTTTGAGGCCACTCCTTTTCCACTTGTTTCTTTGTCTGTCGGAGATGGAACTGAACAGCTCTGCATAAACCTTTCCTCGGTTCCTGCATCAGATGCTGGCAAATTTTCTTCTGGAATGATCTGAGGAGATTCCACCAGAAGGGCCACGCCACTTTCGCTTTTTTGGCCAGATCCACCATCTGGTGGTCCATCCGATGGAAGTACTGAGTCGCAACAGGTGGAGTCTGGAATGGAACTGTTCGAAGCAGTTCTGGAAGTCTTTAAGAGAAGCGGTGGAGTCGAGTCTTTCAACTTACTTTCAGATGTTGAGGCAACCAATGTCATGATGCTATGGGAGGCAAGGCTTCGTGACTGTACAGCGGTAATTGGCAAGCCACTAAACTTAGCCGGGGAGAGGCGGCTGGAAGTTGGAGGCAGTTTGGGGGATGGAGGTGGTGAAGTGTCAAGTCCAACACCTTGCATCACTTTTTGAACGGATTCTGTCAGGTTCAGCGGGTATCCTGGAGCGGTTATAGGCAGTGGGTTTTGGTCCATCATCGAAAAGCTATGTGAAAGACTTGTTGGAAGGCTTATAGAGACTTTTGAAGCCAGACAGTTTGTTGAAATGTTTGAAAAGTTGGTCCTGGTGGCTGCTGGTGATGTGGCCACCACTTTTGCTGATATTTCTGCTGAAGCCAAGGTCATTGAGGATGCAGAATCCGAGAAAGGCTGCATCGATGATGGACCACTCGACTGCCTGAAACCAGCCTCCAGTGACGCCATCAAATCAGTAGGTTTGCTCACAGGTTGCATGCTCATCTTTGCATTCTCCGCTTTTTCCAGCAGCTTCGCCACGGTCAATGTCGCCTTGCTGCGTGGCGATGAGTCATCAGTTGACCGACTTGACTTCCGGTGACTTGGTTCGCGTGTTATCATCAGCTTCGCCTCGGGGAACATTGTGAACCGCACCGCTGTGGCCGAAAACGAGGACGGAATGGGCGGCGGAACTCTAACAGCATCTGCAACTGTCGCTCCCTCACAGACCTCAGAAATTTTTAACTCTGAAGCCACAATGCTAGTCACAGTCCCAGACTGCTCCAGTTGACTGGCAGCTGGTCCAGATGGTGCTACCTTAGCTGCCTGGTGTTCATCAGCTGGAGTAAGCATCGCAATAATATCCTGCAGTCCGATTGCTGATGTTCCGTTGGAGTCTCGTATCGACTGAACGGCTGCATCTCCACAAAAGCCAAGACCCTCTATGGATGTTTTAGCTCCATCAAACTTGATTTTCTGAGTGCCGGACTCGTCTTCTGCATCCAGGCAGCCTTGCAAATTCATCGTTGGCTTTGCTGCCAAATAACATCCAAGTTTTTCGAATGATCCCTGTGTGGACACAACTTCAGTCTGCAGTGCCCCAGCCGAGTGTTCGTTTTCTATCCCCACCGCACCAGACACGACGCTCTTCAGACCGCCCGCAAGGGGAAGTAGGAACTTGGACTCTCTCGCCAAATGCAACTTATCTAGAGGTCCATGGAAGACAGGTTGCAAAGGGTTGACTGCCATAGGTTTCACCGCTTTTAACGCATCTGATGACGATTGCAGGTTCACAAAGGCATCAGAAACCAACTGATGCTGCGAAAAGTTCGGCCGAGCCCCAGCAGACGGTGTTGTCGTCGTCATGAAAACAGGTCTGGTTGCAAAAATAGCTTTCCCGAGCACGTTTATTGGTAAGATATCATTGGTTGTTTTGTGCATTATGGAATCCATGCTTCGTGGAAATCCAAACGGTGCAAAGGTACCGGGAGGGATAGTGGCAAGTTTAGATGAAGCCATGTGGTCATGGGAATGCAATGAGTCGTGAAGGCGAACTTGGAGAAGAGCGGCCGCCTGGTTGATCTGCAACGCGCGAGTGTCCACACCAGAAGATGCAAGGACCAGAGGAAAACTTGAAGGTATAAGGAAGTCGCTCATGCATGACGTTCGAGACACTGTCAGGTTGCTGCTGTTGACGGGTGTGCTGATGACTTCATCTGGCGGCAGCGCCAAGTCGGCAACGGATGAGTGTAGAGAAACGTCAGCTTCACCAGGTTTGAAAGTTACTAGTGAAACAAACAGCAACAGGTTATGGTAAGGTACTGGTAGTCATCACTTACAGTGGAAATCAGTTAATACAAGACAGTAAACATTTTGTCTTAACCAAATTTTGTATTAACCGTTACGCAACAGTACATGCAACATGCCAATCAGGATCGCGTTATCATTCCATGGCTTAAACACAGCAAGTGAAGAATATACATGTACATGTATATGCAGTGTGATTATGGTATGGCAGGCTACTTAGTGGAATTAATGTTACACAGTTAAGCTTACTTCAATAAAAAAATGTCAGCAAGAATTTTGAACAGAATAAAATTTTAAAATATTATCTGTGACAGGCTGTAGATTATGACTGTAACCAAAAGCAGCATTTTGTAGAAGAAGTAAGGCCTATCTCAACTTTTTGAGTTCTTGGTTATATGGCACATATTCAGAAATAAAAGTTTATAATTTAACATGCATCATATTATAATGTACCATACGGTACAGCTACAAACTAATCGGTTGCATTCCAGATATACCACCTCCAAGATAATTTTCTGTTTGATAAAAAGTTCTATTTCATCTACCAAATTATCACTTGCTAACCGTCACGGTGACACTTTACATATTTTAGAAAAATTTCCGTGTTATGTTGTTGAATCCTACATGTAATTTAAAGTTTCAAAAATAATTTGGGTAGAATATTTGATTTAAACAACTTAGACAACATAACTTAGAAGCTGAACCTATACTCCATCCAAAAGTATACCACATATGCAGTTATATGTCCATCATTATATCCAATCAATTGGCAAATGTCAGAGAAATTGTAGTTCACCCATTCATCTGTCCATCGTTAATCAAGCATTATCTATCTGTCTTATCCAATACTTGTAACTGCAACCAAGCTGCAATGTTATACGCTATAAAAGTTTACTTCCTATACACAGGCATCATTATGGCGATTATGACATCTAATGGCCTCGTGCACCATCATTTTTGTGACGGTAGCCAGAATTTCTTAATAGTAACAGCAGAATGTGTACCAATAATCCAATTACAAACATGTATGCTACCTCATTACTCGAATCGTGGCATTCTACCACAGCCAACAATGTCAAACTATACATATATGAAGTGCAAAGCCAAAACCTTTCTGCAACCTACAGCTGTTGTGTATCCGTCAACATTTCATCTCATCATCACTTTGCATTGAGTTATCAGTTTTGCCTACACTTTAATGATACGCTGCATTGGTTCCCCCGTTGGCTTTAATACACTCTTGTCATTGAAGTGTTAAGACAATAATTTAATGTTAAACTGCACTGACATCAGAACGGACTAAGCCTTCATTTTGTCCTAAGCTATATTATTTCATCCTATCTGTTTTCATTAAACATGTTGCACTGTATCTTATTTCCTACAGACACGTTACTAGTAAAAACAAATGCCACCAGGTAAGTTACTGGTAGCCATTACTCTCAATTTCCTACAGACATGTTACAAGCAAAACAAATGGCATTAGGTAAGGCATTGATACTTGTCCCTAAAGATGGTTTAGTGACTAGGTTGAAAAACACAGAACAGAAAACATTTATTTTACAAAAGGATTAATTACACTGAATTGTCACTTTCGCACGACTTATCGAGCTTCGAACCCCATATGCAGAGTTGAAAGATGCATAATAAGTCTGCCCTCCAGTTCCATGGCTAGAAAACAAACTGCCATATTTCCCCTCAAATCCCAGATGTGGTGTGTAGCAGTAAAAACTATTTAAGCTGAAGTTCTTTGTAAATTTTCATAAGCATAGCTTACCTGTTTCTTCACTGGTTGAAGTATCAGTAGAACTAGAATCGCCCACTTTTGCAGCCTCACTAGTTACAGTCTGGATGCAATTTCCTGAAGCGCCATATGCAACAGTTGGTTCGCCATCTTGGGCGTCAGAAGCAGAATCCATCTTGTCGGGTTTGCCGCGTTCGCTAGAGGAGCACGAGACTATTGGTATGCGTCCGTTCTGGCTCAGAGCGACAGAAAGAGAGAAGATTTCTTGTTGACGAGAGCTGCACGGAAGAACGGCAACAGGAAATGCGATGGATGACCTTGAGTCGTGTGTATTATTAGTTTCCACCTTCTGGGCAACACCTTCACTCTTCGCTGAGCGTGAGACAGCTTCACCGCCTGCCTTATTCACAGGTTCGACAGCCGATCCACTAGCTGCGGTCTGACAGTCAGGAACATCTGTAACGTGTAATGATGACGCTACAGGAGTCTGAAGGCTTAACACATTTGTGGTATTTGGCACCACAGTGTCAGAAACTGTTGGCTTTGCCAAGTCTACCATGGGAAGCCTTTCTAAACTGAAGATCTGGTTCAAAGCGATTCCACCGGTGTTCTCAAGGGAAAGGCACCCATGGCTTGTGACAACAGGTAGTTTTGAAAGGATCGGGGAGCAGGCAACCGATGCTGGTTTTGGCAGCTGTAGCTTGCTCAACACTAAAGCACTGGTAGCGTCTAAGGGAGCATGCCGGCCTTGTTCATGCAGTGTTTCTACACCTGTGGCCACACATGGAGCGGCATCACAAACAGACTTGATCTCCAAGGTAGTTTTAGCTTCCGAGGGTGGAATGCTGGAAGGAATAACAGAGAGTGCTGAGCCAGGTGCCTGACTCTGAACTGGACAGGCAATGGAGCTGGCACTGGCCGGCACTGCCATGGCATAGAAGTGATGAAATGAGGACGTGATGGCATAATTACTCAAATGCGAAGAGACTGTTGGTGGTAAGGCATCGACAGCACTTTGGCCACTACAAATGGCTGGAAAGTTAGAAGCTATGGCTGGTTTTGACTGGAAGGGGCTACTAGAAAATGGTAAACTAGTGTGTGATGAAGAAAGATGCTGGAAAGTGGATGACAGCAAATTGGCATGAAGGGAAGAGCTGGATCGATCTAATACCTGTGGTGGAACAAGTCCTAGCGTTTCAGAATAGGTCAATACAGGAGATTTAGTCTGTGCTTTGGAAGATGTGATCAGCGATGGACTGGAATAGAGCAAGCTGAAAGAAAGCGATGAAGTGACAGCCGGATTTATGTGCAAACTCGATATTGAGGCATCTGGCACAGACGGTGGAATGTTAAGTGCGCTGGGGATTTGAATAGCTGGAACCCTGCTCGACACTTGCTGTAAATTTGTTTCTAAACCCCCCTGCAGACCAACGAGAGAGTTCTGGGAACTAGTCATGGAAGCAAATTTTGTCATGTTTAAATTGTGGTTGTTTGCCTCCACGCCAAGTGGAAGATGCATTGACGATGACACCAGCGGAGAGCTTGTTCCGCTGCAGGCCATGTTTGACCGCCCCATTGACATCCAGCTGTTAGAGTTTATCTCTGTAGAAGGTCTGGAAACGTCCCACAAACGAGCTTCGGCCTCGTCTGCATCATCCACTTCTTCAAGATCACCCGTGTATGGGTTTATCATGAAACGGTGCCTGCTCTGAGCATCCAAACAGCCAGCAGCAGACACGGCAAAAGGGTTATTAGGCACTACGCCAGGTAAACCAGAAGCGCTGCTGGCACTTGGTACCAATGACTCAGTTGCACAGGTGCCTTGCAGAAAGGCAAACTGGGTAGCCACAGAGGAGGACGTGGCAGCTCCAGATGCGGCAAGTGAACCAGCTATCTCACTGGACGCCAATTCGAGTTTTGGGCGTTTCGGCGTCCGCTGCTGGCTCCGCTTTCTCTTCTGAGGTGGCATTACTAAGTTTCCAGGCAGGCAGAGTTCTGGAGGTAGGACACGAGGAGGTATCATAAGGTTTGGTGGAGGGTGTCGGCCACCAGGGCTCTTAAGAAGGTTTACGAGAAGAGGGCTGGATGAAGCAATGTTCTGGCTGATGGGCATCCGGTCTTCGCCTCTTGGCCAAACTCGACCACTTGCACTTTGCGTTTGATGGAGCATTCCCAGAGATGCTGGAACGTCTGTACTTGCTCTTATCTGGCCACAGGCTGGCACGATAAAACCATTGTTTATCTGGCTCGATATGTCATTGTTGAAAAGAGACTGTTGTTGTTGTTGTTGCTCAAACTGCTGCTGGAAGGACTGAAGCTCATAGCTGAGTTGGTTGATGGCAACATGCTGCGCAAGCAAGATGTCTGCTCCTGACTGAGGGGCACCGTTTTGTCCGAATGAGCCAGATGTGTTCCGAATTTGAGGAGACCCAAAGTCGACACTCCTGGAAAGGGGTGTGGTTACAGCGTCAACTGTTGGCGGCGTTTTCAAGTTTCCATCACACATTGGCATCGTACGTGCACTGGAAGAAATGCCAAAACCTTCATGCATTGAAACATTCGTCACAGCGTGAACAATGTCTGATGTACCAAGAAGTCTTTGGTTGTCGTGCCTTGTCTGGTCAACGCCCGTTAAATCCAATCCATTACTGTTTGTTACAGAAGACGGCGCTGGCAAACTAACGTTTACTTCAGTCTGGTCACTCGATTTGCTCTCAAGAGTTAACGAAATGACCCTGTCTCCTTCAATCTGGATGGCTAGTATGCCCAATTCACGCAGTATAGAATCCCTTCGTTCGGCCAGCTCCTTTAGTCTACGGGCTGCTTCCACTGGCATGTTGAAGGTTACCCGTACGCTGTTCCATGGCTCCACTTTTTTCAGAACCAGGTGGCTTGTGTCTGCAAAAAATTCAGTGCAAATGGTAAGAAAAATTTGTATTACACAGAAGCCTTTAAAATCAATTCTTAACATAATGACACCTTTGGAACCTACCATGGATCATGCTACATGGCTGCAATATAACAAGTTCATGTGTTGAAGTAGGCTTAAATATGGAATCTGTGTACACCAGTCCCTTAGCTAGAAATACAGAGTTGCCCGTCCAAAAGCATTCGAAGTCATGACCGCCCGACGCTGTGGACATACGAAGTTGCGACCGCCCAAAGTCCCGCTGCCTCAAGTGTCCGACTGCAGTGCCCCCTATGCTGTTTACAGAGCTTAACATTAACCCCTGTTCCTTACAGAACTGTCATCTGAACGCTTCCAGTGGCTCTAGAGAAGAAGCTAGATGGTGCTGGAGGAGAATCATGCATAATTTATGCCCGTCCAAAATGATTTTCACCCGTCCTTTGGACAGGTGGATGGGTGGCTGGCTTAGGGCCTGGTGTACTCACCACATGTGTCATTTCAGAATATTTGTTACATTGAGGTTACGGTGCATATTGCAATGTGTGAACTATCACAGTGGTAGAAGGATAAAAAACTAGAAGCTATGTATACAAAATAGGGGTCCACCGGAAAGACATTTTCCACCGAGTACCGAATCCGAGTATTTGGATGTACTATTTGCCGGATCCGGAAACGAACCAGGTACCATTTGTTCCATATGCGAAGCTTCACATTTTCATGTAATAAAAAATTATCGAAATAAATTTGTGACTGATACATGTTGAATTTTAGTCATTTCTGTGCAGTTGCGAAGTTTTCTAAAGTTGCATTAAATTCAATAAATTGACATAATTTCAAGAAAATGGAATTGAATTCAATGGATGTGTAATTGTTTTAAGGCTGAACATTTATAATTTTATATACGTAAGTTTATTGAACAAGTTTTTAAAGAAAAAATTCTGTTTAAAGAAAAAATTTTGGGCAACTATTTGCGTCTACAGTATTTGCCGAGGCGAATAGTTCCGGAAACGGGATTTCCGGCCGAGGCAAATGTCCGAGGCGATTTCCGGTGGACCCCTAATACAAAATGCTGCCATTACAGTTTCAATATTAGTTAACACCGAAAAAACATTTTATTACACTAGAAAGCATCTGAAATGTGGTGTTGAACATTCCCTACATCCCTAAGAAGCCAAAGCTTATTAATAGTCCTTAGCAGCAGAAAATTCCAAATGCCAGAAATGCTGCAGCTTATTAATAACCACTAGCTGCTGAAGTTTACAAAATGTTGTACAGTGCTGAAGCTTACCTTATGCTGCACAATCGTAATCATAAACCCCAAAGTTCTAAAGCGCTACTCTAAAGCTAAGCTCAAACCACCCGTTTATTCACAAGTGCTGCGTCATATCAGAGAGGTTGTCCAGAGATAGAAGTCCATTGGAGGTCCAAGTCCGGTTGCCAGGGACACCATAGAGGCAGAGCAGCCGTTACAGCAGGTTTCGTTAAGGATGAGAAAGCTTGGAGGACAGAGGATCGGATGGATTAGGGTAGGAATTCTTGAAGTGAGATAATTTGGAGTGGAAAGCCTGTGGGGTGATGAGCAGAGGAGCCTGAGGCACATGACTGTAAGTGGCTGTTTTGGTGAAGGAACTAAGAACATGCGGAATTCAGAGGAAAGTTCATTCCAGAGTTCAGGTGCAGTGTGGGATATGGATCGGTTGAACAACTTGAGACGAGTAGTGACTGGGAGATGGAAGAGCGTGAGATTTGAAGATGAGGGGGTAGACCAGGGTGGCTGGATGGGAAGAGTTTGCAAAGGTACTTTAGCTGGCATATTGTAGTGAGTTGTAGGTAAGCAACAGGACTTTGAAAGTGGATGCGCTCAGGGATTTTGAGCCAGTGGAGTGATTTTAGAACAGGAGAGATATGGGGATGCTTGGGTGTCCTGGTGACAGCTGGGCACGAGAATTTTTTATGAATTATAGTCACTTAACAATGCTAACATGTACCAATGCTCAACAATGCTGAAGCTTACTAACAGCTTCACTTGCCAAAGCTCAGCAAAAGCTTTATTTTGCTAAAGCTTACCAAAAGAAGCATGTTGCTGAACCTTATCAAAGGCTACATGTTGCTGAAATGTTCCAAAAGTACATAATGCAGAAGCTCAACAAAAGCTGTGCTATGCTGTTGCTTACAAGGAATTAATTTGTACAGACCAACCGTGGTTAATTGCAGACACTTACCCTTAGCAATCAGCTGCTGAAGCTTTTTCTTGAGAAGATCCAGATGATTACAGAAATCTGGCGCATAGAAATTGCCTTCGCATGTGAGTACCGTCTCAAGGTACTGCAACTGCGGACCCATTGTCGTGACAAATTATCTGCATTGAACAGAATTCATATCAGAGTCAGAATTATCTTTTTAGAGAAACAACTGAAGTGGCAGTATATGTGTGTGTGTGTGTGTGTGTGTGTGTGTGTGTGTGTGTGTGTGTGTGTGTGTGTGTGTGTGTGTGTGTGTGTGTGTGTGTGTGTGTGTGTGTGTTCAGCGATTTTCCTAGGTGAAAGATCCTTTCTAAAAAGTATAGTTTCTGATCCAACACCACTTACATTCCTGCACCTTGACCATACAATCCAAAGACAATATAATGGGTCAACCTGTTGACCCACTGCAGCTTGACCTCTAGTTTACCTGACCTATTGGATTTCAACCAGGTTTCTCTCAACACATGGTGATTTTGACCATGGTTTGAGGTGTCCATCAGTTGACATCTTGTGCATTATGTCAATGGCACTATAGATTCATTAGATTATATTAATAACCGTTGAAATACTGCACATAGTCAAAACAAACATTCAATCCATCCTCTCTACAGAGGCATGGTAAAAATACTTCACCGAAATGACCAAGGAGCCATTAACGAGAATTCACAAGGAATCAATTGATGTTTGCTTGGAATAAGAATCACAGTCCATAACCAACAACTATAAATGTGGCATCAACAGTTATCTCTGGATGTGAATTCATTGGTTGAGTCTATGTTTTAGAGCCTGCCACTTCTGCAACTTTTCCAGCTATTAAATGTCGACAAGCAGCCACTGGTCCTTTACAAACTTCAGGGGCTGCATGTCGCAAGTCCTAGTCTGGACTAGATTTGGCTCTAAGCCCGACTAGCGGATAAGACCCGTGTGCATGTCGACCGCCTGGTGCGCTTAGTCCAGACCAAGGCTATGCCACCGCACAGCCAGGTGTAGATTCACTAGTCCAGTCTAGATGGAGCAGGAAGATGGCGGCGGCTATGTTGTTCGTCATTTTACAGAAGTTTAAGACGCAAAAGAGAGTGGATTTCAAGTGTACTTCGACAATCCCTAAACAGAGATCGCCGAAATCCACTCGACTCGTTATCCGACAATGAACTTTATGATGTTTTTCGCTTTCGTCATCACGAACTATTAATAATTTGTGACGAACTGGCCGAGTCTGTGGAATCGACGCGCCGCGTAAGGGCTCTGACTAGCCAAGAAGCTGTCTGTGCCCTTAAATGTAACAAATAGGCAAGGTAATTTACATTCAACGTTATACAGTGTCAAAGTTTCCCATGGCCCTTTCGTGTACAAAACACAACACTCAAATTAACCTGCTTTATTACTGCCCAGTCGGTGGCTATCCACGTAAACATGTTTTCACAATTTCCATTCCATTCAATTTATTGTTTAAAAAGGCAATCAATGAAGAAAATCAGGCAAAAACACAATATGCAATAAAGGGACCATGCCCCGCTTAAGTACCCTAGATAATCTAAGATGGAGCTTAGTTGATCAATTAAAATGTTTTGGGAGATCAGACCCAAATCACGTCATTCGGAACGGTCATACATTTACATTCAGAAAGGGCATAAAAGCTTGCGCATGCGCGTCCCTCTAAAATCGCATATAACTATTAATGCTGGGTTTTACCACAGTTTGACCACGCCCATTCTGGTCTCTGACTAGCAAGGCCCAGTCTTAAACTAAGTCCATGCACGCCACTTGCCGGTGGCCTCTAGTCACAGCCTTGCTGGTCCGGACTAGGGCGTTTAAGACGGACTAGGTTGCGACCTCCTCATACACAAGGCCCCAGGCTAGTGAGAGTGCCTTCAACTTCAAGACAAACTTGGAAAGGGCTGTAGAAATGCCTAGTTACATACATACTCCTTTACAAAGATCCAGCTGAGATAAGAGAAGGCAAAGTAATTGCTCATTTGTTAAATAGGGGAACTTCAATGTTCAACCTTCTACAGTGGAGATCCATTTACATGTAAATTTACTTAACACGGTTACATCATGAATCCTGCCGATGCCTATTTAACAAGCATTAACACGCGGTACAGGCACTTGCTGAGTAGTGGCACATATTGCTCACCAACTTACTTACATAGATGCTACCAGAAGTCTGAAGTGGAAACGTGTTGTAGGCCTACTGGCATTTCCGTTTCCTTTTGACGGCTGACATTGGTAAAGATGCATCACGCAACTCAGTCATTGTCAAACTAGATAGATATACAATATATAGTAGTTACAGAGTAGTATAAATATATATAGCATATTAAAAATTTGTTAACATAAAATAATGGCAGAGGGATAATGTCAACATCCTTACAGTGTAGCAGAAAAGCCAGCAGGAATAGATTGAATAAATAGTGACAAACACAGGCCCCGGTTTCAGAAGGTATTGGGGTTGCTGAAAAATACTGTCCACAGATGGCCAAAAACTAACCTAAAGTGAAAAGCTTTTTCAAAATATCAAGAAGCGGTTTAAGCAGAAACGTGTGCACTATTCCGCAAGGCCCAAAATAAACAATGCCATGCACATGTGCCAATCACAGGAAAGGCATATTTAAGTGGCCCATGTCACCAGAAATCATTTACCGTGCATCAGATTCACATTCCTGTGTGACTTTGCACACATTACTAATGTTTGTAATAATAATAATTAATGAGCGGCTGGAGATGGACGAAGCTTCATTCACTCAGAGCATTTACATAGCACCTTTTCAAGATAACTGCTCAGCCCAACCCTGATGAAAAGGAACAGTTTTGAATTGCTGATAGAAGTGCATGCAGAATCCATAGCTAAGACAACATGCAGATCCAAAGGGAGTCTGTTCCAGGTAAATGGCCCAACCAATGAAAAGCGCGACGCTGCATTGTCGAGGTACGCGCAAAAGAAATAACCCGTCTGGCCCAAGCAGAGGAACAAAGATTTCTTCAGACAGCCAAACCTGAAGTTAGGCAGCAAAGTTCATGTAAATACCAAGGGGCATCCCCCCAATTGGCATCACCAAACCCAAATCAAAATCTTAAATTCAATATGCTGGTAATGGTAACCAATGAAGTATGTTATGCACAAAGAGTAAGATATGGTCAAATTTTGAAATGTACCAATAAGCCCAGCAGCTGCCTGCAGCCCATGTTCAACCTGCTCAATGTGCCACAGAGGTAGGCTGTCCTATATCTGAATACCTGATGGAGGGAGAAATATTAACAGGCATACATCAGACCATGAAGGTGAAGGTGAGGCTCCTACTAAATGACGATAATGACAAGAATGTTGATCACAGGGCAAATATTTCCCCGCTCAAACCCTTAGCACAGCTGAAATTCCTCGAAGGCATATGGAAGAACTAGATGCGAGATCCCTCATCTACGGTGAATGGCAGACTTTGCGAGAAAGAAAAGGAATGACTGTAAAAACCACAACATTAACATCATCCGTGTAGTTTTATTTGTAAAATATGGACACTCTTAGACTATATAAAATCATATATATATATATATATATAATATATATACATACATATACATATATACATAATACATATACATCATTGTGGACTCTTGAGGCATATAATAATCTGCAAAAATTTACTTCTTGTTTATTTGATTTTTTAAAGGAAAACCTTTCTTCTTGATAAATGTGCTTTTATATTTCTAGCTTAAACCAGTACTTGTATTCTTCAAAGTTTCAGTGATTTAGTGCATCTTTAATAAGTTTTTCTTAGATTATACATTTAAATTTATATTTGTGCAAGGCACCACTACAACAGATAGGCTTGCCATGTTTGGAACACTGTTACGTAATTATACATGCATACTCAGATATCATGAGATTTCAGCATATAGCCCTAACAAGCAAGTGGTATGTTAACATGGCTGCGATGGCTTTGGTTCCTGACATTAGCGTGTAAATAAGTCTCCACTGTAGCTAGCCAGGTTGACAAAAGCAATGTGTCCACTCAAAATGGTTATATGTTGTTCCACAGTTCCATCAAATATTCTTTCAGCACATCATGTCTTCTATTGCAGTGGATCATCCTTCTCTAACAATCTGTCATTGAAATGTTCTTCTTGGTTTCATTCAACCCATGTCATAACATTGCTAGCACTGCCTACCTCTGGGAAGTTCCTGCAAGCTGCTATACAAATGTTCTGACAAGAATGTACATTGCAGTAATGGATAACCATGAGAATAGAAGAAATACAGACCACTCTGTTAAAAATGCACTCCATTATGCCTTCTCAAATCAAAATATGCTATGTCACTTAGACAATCACATACTCCTTTGAGATGTTCTTAAGATGAGCTATACACAGAAGTCTTTTTGATAGACACATTATAAATTGTAAGCCAGCACAAGACTCCATTGAGGAAATGCACTCACGACAACCACGAATGTCAATATCGCAAGTTATCAGAACAGCTTTCTTAAGGGTTGAAAGAAGGGTCTTACTAACCTCTGCAGGAGTTCAAACTATTTCGGCATAAAAGCACACAGTAGGCAAGGCAGGGTAACTACTTATTCTATACCTCTCTGTGGGCACCTACGCATGTTCTGTAATTGCACATTTATATAGAAACCAGTGCCACTCCAATAGAAACTCCGTAGATACACTCTCAATGTGACAACATAACAAGATCAAACAGAATGATTTCCACGAGTTTACAAACGAGAGGCAGAGAATGGCAAGGGCTCATAGCAAGGGCTCATGTCACAGGCTTCTAAGCAACTTACTACAGAATGCTTCTGTGCATAACTGTGGAAGCATGCATGCATGCATGTATGTGTGTGAAAGCCATATGTTTGCATGTAACTAAATCATTACAGAAAAACTTTCTTTGAAGATTGCAATGTTTTGACTTAAAGAATCACTGATATCAGCAATGATGACACCACGCTTGTGAACAGCTCAGCAATGTCTCTGAATCAAGGTTTCACGCCTTGCATGTTAATCTTTCTTCTAAATACAATGCATGTAGATTTCATATGACAAGACTGAGATTCAAATATTTTAAAACACATACAGCCAAACACCAACACAAAGTATCTTGCCACCTCAGATACCAGCATGTGGTTTTATCAGCTGTGTGACTACAATAACCATAATTATCCATAAAAGGAAATTTGAAGTAAGTTCAAAACAAAATCAGAATAACAGCGATGAAATACATATATCTGCAGACTTAAAAGTTTGCAGAAAATCCTGTTTGTTCGGCATACATTTGATTACAACGTGCACGAATGTACCACAAAAACAAGTAGTGTCAGTACTATACAATACAATACAACTAGACATTTATAGTGCGCTTTAACAAAACAAGTCTTGCACAAATGCGCGTTGTGCTACATTCTACACGTCTTAACCCTCTTGAGTTCAGCATAAAATTCCTATGCAATTTCAGTAGCAGAACAAATGCACGATGCATGACAGTTAACACAAATATTGGCATTATTCACATTTTCAAGTATTCTGCAGACAATTTGTACAACCATATATCACTCTCATATCCCAGTTGCAAAGACTAGAGTACAACTCTACAAAGTGAAGACGTCGATCAAACATCATCTGAATGGTAGTTATGAAGCAAAATGAAAGTTGTGGATCGAGACACTTTACGAATTTTTCTAGGAAGGAGGGAGAACAGCATGGAAGAAAGATACGTCAAATAGCAATGCAGAGTATCAAGCTTAATTCTTTACAGTGAGCAGCTTTGGCCAGAAAAAGACCTAATCCAGTTCCCGACAGCTGCATTAAGCCGAGTTTCAATCGGTCGCTATGAAAGAACGACGCAAACTAGTTGGTGAGTCGTGGATTCGAAACCTGCGTTAAGACGACCGCCTGGGCTGACCTGAAACGGGAGTAGGTCGATCGAATCGCCGCCGTTAAACTTGTCACGGAGCTCGAAGGTTGTCGGTTCGAAACCAAAAAGCGGCCAACTGGGGAATACGATCGGCCGTCATAAAAACATCGCTGTTGTGCAAATTAAAACAAATTCTTAGCATCAAAATACAACAACAACAAGATGTCACCATTTGCAATAGCTCCACTACGCATGCGCCAGCTTAGTTTTCACAGCAACCGCCAGAGGGACTAGTCATTCTCTCGAACGGGCAATTCGGCTATCTGTCGAGTGCCTTGATAGGCTAATAGGCTGGTGTGTGCTTCAGCAACTTTCTCTCATTTAACTTCAAAGCTGTTCTTTCTCAATATCAGCTTACCAGTGGAATGCCAGCATTTGGATTGATTGACTGGAATAGGATTTTAACTGTTCAATTATTTTTGTAGTTGAAATTAACAACGATTCACATTTCCCAACCAGCAGTTCCTTGGGCATTAGGGCCCCTATGAAATCTATATGGGCTAGATGGAAATTTTGGTCCTATATGGGCTCTATGTGGGCATGCTGGCAGGGTGCATTGTGATCGTCACATTGGCAGTTTTGCATCTCTCTTTACTTATTTTTTCTGTACTTCTACCTTTGTGGTATGCATATGTTGCAAATTTAGCTAATTTGATTTGCTGCATCTTGTTTGTGTCCACTGTTAACCTTTTCTCTATTATCAAATAAATAAGAGCTATATAAATTATGTGCCTTTCAAACAGCGAGCCGAACTCTAAGTACACTTACAGCTAGAGCCCTGCGCCGACGTCATAGTGTCGGCGGCGGCGCGCCGGTCATTTTGGGTCGGCGGCGGCGGCGCGCCGACGAACAAAAATCGGTGGCGGCGGCGTCCACAAAATGTCGGCGTCGGCGCGGCGCGGCGTGCCCTAGTCAGAAACATGAGTCACCATGGGCATGCAGGAATTTTTCCGGAGGGGGCAAGATTTTTCTAAGGGGCAAAATTTTTCCAGGGGGCAAAATGACGTTTTTGCATGGAAAATCTATTCACAAATCCAGAGGGGAAAATCCCCCTTCCCCTCCTCCGGACGCCCATGTGAGTCACTATGAGAGTTGAACATCCGTTGGTCCTGTGACCAGTTAAAGGGCCAAGTTCTCTAAAGTCACTCCATCACACTAAAGCTCAACTACATATAAAGGGACTGAAAGAGAAGACACCTTCAGCCATTTGCTTACAAATATGAACATCCTTAATTACACTGCACATCTGTATAGGTATTGGCAAATTGTAATCAGATGAAGCAACATGCATTTGCATATTGCATGAATACACTTGCATATGCACTGATACAGTGTAGGCCTACACACCAAGTCACATGGCAGATGATGGATAACAGCATCCTCCAGTGAGAGAGGCTGCTGAAGCCATAAAGTGAAATGTAATATATACGTTTTCCTATGGTAATACAATGGCCGAGTGGCCTCACTCCTGTTAATTTTTCAATGAATTTACCAGGTGGTCTGCTGCCCGTTTGAATCGGTGCCACACCATTTAAAGTTTCCACATATAGACCATTGTTTGTATCAGACTAAACTGAAAAAGACCATTGTTGATACGTAATAAGTCAAAACCTGTGTCAACTGATACTGTTTACCTGTATAGATTCCAGCCAAAAGTATTAATCAATTATACCTTCCCTTCTGCAGGATTATTACTTAAATGGCATATCTTGATATTAATAGCACTCATAAACTCCTCTAATCTTACAACATTAAGCCAAAAATTTACACCATTGTAATAAGACCACATACATCAAAGACAACAATCAATAAGTTATAGAAGCTATTCAACATGAAGGTAACGAATGAGGGAATACTGCAGTACACATACAAAGACATGCATTGCATATTGCTTTTGTTGTCGTGGTATTAAGGAAATGGCAACAGGAACAGGTGTATCAAAACAATGGTTACTTGTAACAAGATATCGCTTTAAATGAATGTGTGTATCATGGCACAAAGACAAGATCATCAAAGTATAAGGAAAACGATTTTAGTCAGGAAGACAATGCATTCTTGGTATCAAGATAAAGGCCACAAACACTATAATCAGCTATGTTCACTCTTTATCTTCTTCATTAACACACGAGTTCCTACCAATCAAAGTGTCATTTCTGAGAATAATTTGCTTATCTTTGCAATATCATGCAAAACATGAAAAATGCAACAATAAAGCATATAAAACAATTAAGCATATCAAACTGGCATCGGCGGCGCGCCGACAGATTGTCGGCGGCGGCGGCGGCGGCGGCGCGCCGACAAACAAAAATCGGCGGCGGCGGCGCGCCGACAAACAAAAATCGGCGGCGGCGGCGCCCACGAAATGTCGGCGGCGGCGGCGGCGCGGCGCGGCCGGCGCAGGGCTCTACTTACAGCACTGCCATATATAAAATATTCAACATCCAGGGGCGTCTATCCCCCCTAAGTCATTGGAGCAACATCCCCTTTCCCCCTCTTTCCCCCTCCCTCTTGCTTCCCCCTAAAATGGTGGCACACACACTGACAAATCTCTCCTCCCCCCTATTACTTGGATGGAGCATTTGCTCCACGGTTTCTATGGTGTAGACGCCTCTGTCAACATCTACATGTAAATTTAATGTAGCTGTTTTCTATAGCGACTGTCAGGACTGTGTGACTTCGACCCTGCCAATTTTTCAATGAATTAATCGAGCGGGTGAGCTCCTCCGCCACCGCTGCCCGTCTGAATGGATGCCACGTCGTTTAGGGTCCCTGTATACGGAGCACGGTGGTCTAATTCTGCCACCGTGATACGAAGCGTGCTAACCCGAGATTTAAATCTCTTACATAGGCCATTGTTGGGAAGCGAAACGGGAGTGTGTATCATAGAGGTTCATTGGATGTACTCTTTGGATGTACGCGCTAACAAAAGTAGCTAACGAGGCCATAGACGAGTCAGTGCCGAAGTCGAATCAGCACCGGAGTTGGTGACCTAGGCAGCATCTGCGGTGTCGGTACAAACTTTCTAAGACAAGATGGCTGGAAACTTGCGAATGTTGAGAGGTTTCGTTAATGGTAATAGGACGTTTCAGAAGCTATAGTTTTAATTTTCTTGCTTGCATTTATCTAAGTATGTATACGCAGCTTGCTCTGTTGCAGGGCTATAATGCACCATGGGGCAACATATGGCTGTATGTTTACCTGCTGGTTGTATAACCGCACCCTGCACATACGGTTACGAGCAGGTCTTCCCATCGTTAGTAATTTTTAAATCGTGAGTTGAATTTAAAGGCATGTCAGTCATCGCTCTACTATCGCCAATTCCTTGGCAGATTTTAATCTGCCGCGGGATTGTTGATAGTAGAGTTTTATAAAGCAACGAGTGGGCGATATTACAGTGTTTTGCGTGGATGGGTTATATAACTTTGGTTATATAACTCAAAATTGGAGGGGTTTGGCGATCTCTAAGACCAGCTAAGAAAGCATAATGGAACCAGCTTCAAAGCTGCTGATTAGCTCAAAGTGTTTATGTGTTGAATTCTTATGCTACACTTAACACCAGAAACCTTTTTTGTCTAGATTAAAATGATACTTTTGCATTAAAGAGGAATCCTAGGTATTTGCATCTTGTCTTTTCTTGTTATTCATCTTGTCTAAAAGCTCAGAATGTTGTATGTTTATCTAAAGCATATTAACTTCAACTTTTTATTCAGCAAATTACATATTAGCTGTAGATTCATTCTGATGGAGAATTAATAATAATAATAATAGTAATTTCCTTTATTAATTCAAAGTGACAAACGCAGTAAGATTACATTGAAACATGACAGTACAATCAAATCTTAACTAAACAGATGGTTTAGCAGCCATGCAAGGCGCCACCCTAGAGGGGGGTTACGGGAATCGATCCGCGAACCTAATGCTGTCCTGAGTGTTACCAAGTGTTACTCTATCCCCCTTCCTCATTAGCTGGAGGAAGACTGAGGAGAAGGAGGAGGAGGAGGAGGAGGAGGAGGAGGAAGCAAGAGGATTTGGGGGCAGAGGGCAATACATGGGTAAATCTCAATTAATGGTTGCAGGAGTTTTTGTTTGTGTGTATGTTCTGGGGTAGATGCGTTGGGACGATTTTATCGTGGAGGCATCCAGTATGAACGTATTCCATCATTTTCAACTTCTGCTGTCAGTCGGCTGCAAGAAAAACAGGATGGAGCTGAAAAGTACGAACTATCTGAAAGAGCATTGTGTTTTTCTTCTGTACTAATCTGATGTTGATAGAGTGATCACAGTTTCATTGCATACCAGTTTAGGATGCAATACTTGATCTTGATTTACGGGTAACTGGATCAGATTAGAATGTATGATCATGATTAATATCAGCTTAGAGTGTATGATGCCTAGTGTGATTAAATTATTTGGATTGAATTAGAATGTGTCATCATGATTTAGTTTGGCAGTTATTGAGTGATTGTAATTTTGTTGATTATAATTGATTCATAGATGAAAATCTTGTGAATTTCAGTTCTTTTTCAATGTACATGTATCTCATTATGGTCTGTGTGGTAATACGAGCTCAAGCTTGGCTGCCACTCTCTGCCTTTTTTCAATGCTTCTTTGTAGTTTGTGAACCACTGTACTACCACTTAGGCCAGCATAGGCATTGCATTTGTGTAATACTGAAAAAGCACTTTTAATTGGATGTATAGCAAGACAATTTATGTAGCACATTTAAGTACTTCACAAAGTGGTTGGATGCATACATACATGTACAATTCGATGGGTTTAAGCCAGAACGTCTTATCTAGGTTTTTTAACATTCCGAGATAATCAAGGAAAAGTAAATTTTTTGCAGAAAAAGTTGTTTTAAAAATTTTTTATTTAGGCAATGAAAATTATTTCTAGCAAAATGCCGACTAATAACAATCCTTTTGGAAATGATTTAAAGCAAGTATTGTTTTGTTTACACGTAACGTGATAATTAGGTGAAATTTGTAAAAGTTTGACAAGATACGCCCTTTTAGCAGACAAAATAAAATAATGAATAATCTCATAATTTCTGTGCAACTTGCACCAAAGTCACTTCCAACATTATGTTATAGGATAAAATGACTAATAACTTTAGAATAACCTAAATTATATAATGCTATTCAATTTCTACGAAAGTGAGTAAGTGACAAGCTGTCCGACAGTCAAAGTAAGTATCAATATGCAGCGTTCATTTTACTTGCCTTTAGAAATTCCATTTATGCCATAGAGACGTATCTTAGACAAGATGCAACCATCTGGTAGAATCACTAGTTGCACTGTAAATAATAGACGCTGTATGTATGGACATACATCCTTAAGGCATAAATGTGACCCAGAAAATGTGGTGTATCTTCGTGCCAACTAGACTTTAATGGAGACTTGTAGGTACGACCTTCTGTCAGAAACTGCATTGACGTTAGTCAATTCAATTTCTGTCAAAATCTCCATTTTTGAAAAAATCGTACATAAGACGTTCTGGCTTAAACCCATCGAATTGTACATGCACTTACCATTTATGCGTTTAGCGTGAAGCCAAAGACCGGGATTTTGTTGGTGAACATGGGTGGACCAAAGACGCTCAATGACGTTCATGGCTTCCTCCTTAATTTGTTCTCAGATCGAGACCTAATGCAGCTGCCTTTTCAAAGGTTACGATTTTGAAATGATAAGTTATTAATCAGTTTCAAAGGTTATTTTTTGAAACGATAAGTTTTTCGTCACTTTCAAAGGTTATTATTTGAAGCAATAATTTATTTATCACTTGATTCTCTTGTTCGATCAGATCGAGACCTAATGCAGCTGCCTTTTGAAAGGTTATTATTTTGAAAAACGTAAGTTATTTATCACCGATTATCTTTTTCTTAGTTCATAATGTAAGGTAAGGTACCTTAGTCATTTACAATACTTCTCTTATAACAGTGGTCCTCAGGGGTGTTATCACAGTCTAGAAAGAAGTTATGGCTGAGGTGCAAATATCATCCTCGCAAAGATACTACTAAATGATGCTCGAGTTCCAGGAGAATGGCAGTTCTAGCTATAGCAGTGTAGCTGAACAATGTATGCATGCAATTTGTATCTGGATTATGTATGTAGTGCCTGTCAAGAACCTCTCAGTGGCTCTGAAGAGATGAACATTGTAAAGATATTCCTTACTTTCTCAGACAGACAGTTTCTAGCCTAAATGATGCTGGAGTTGAAGAAGATTGACAACTTTGCCTGTAGCTAAATAATGTATATGTGTAGGAATATCTATCCTGTATCACCGTGTTTGATGGAACAAACTGTAGTCTCTTGTTGAGTTGTGTTGAAGAGGGATGAAATTTCTTTGTAAGCTGAAATGCCTGGTACAGCTGTTATTGTGCAACTCCTTTCTTTAACATCCACTAAAAGGCTGCAAAAGAAACGAGATGTACCAGGTATTTACTTGTGTATTTACTTGATCAAGTGCCACACTGTTGACATTATGATGCATCATAGGCTGGAGAAATCTCCGTGGTAATACGAGGTCAAGTTTAGCCACCGCTTTGTTTTGTCGATACTTGAACAGCCTATGGGGAAATGTAATGTGTTAGTAGCAGTAGTAGTGACATTGCTATTAATTTCAGTAAAGTCCCAGTACCTTTTAAATGCACAATCTGATAAGCTTTATGAAAAGCATCTTTTTCTGCCAACAGTACGCTTGCTAAATATATTGCAAAGAGACGAACTCCTCGGGTGAGAGAACAGTATCAGGAAATCGGTGGTGGTTCCCCAATTCATAAATGGACAACCTTGCAAGCTGAAGGAATGGTGAAAATACTCGACCAGATCAGCCCTGAAACAGGTATGCAGTTTTGTTTACAGAAACAGAAGCTACTCATTTTAGATTTTGACTTTGAAAATGATCAGATGTAAATTAAAGTTGCGACGATGTTCATTGCTCACAAAGTTAATTCTTTTTGTGGTCTAGATGTTGTTTGCATGAGTGATGTTACCTGAACTGCTTGCTATATAAATTCGATGTTATATTTTATTCCATTACAGTTTTATTCTGCACTAATATATAAAGTCTTGATATTTAAGAAAGATTTATCTGCTATGGTTTTAAGAAAACACCTTCATATTTTTACATCTTTGGTTTGAACAGACCATAGATAAGCTTGAATAAAGAAGAAATATCTTTAGATAAGTGTCATTTAGAAAAAGTTTACTTATTGCTGGAATAATTTACTTCAGTTACATTTAAAATTTATTTATAGTGTGCTTGGGAAATGTGTAAATTTTGCAGCTCCGCACAAGTATTACATAGGATTTCGTTATGTGCATCCTTTCACAGAGGAAGCCATTGAGGAAATGGAAAGGTAATCTCCAGTTATCGAACCACTTCTTTGTTATTTTGTAATTCTATGTGCACATTTGATATATAGCAGTTTATCTGTTTTGTTGCCTTGATGCTTTCAATTGATTATTATTTATGATCATTTGGTTTAAGACTCGATGCTTATCAGTCGACTGAAAAAATCGAGAAATTGTGATAAAGTTGAGACAATGCTGAGAATAATGATAATTTTAGAGCACTGACATTTATGGTAGTGTTGAATTGTTGCAAGTAGTCCTTTCACTGCTTGTGGAGCATTGTAGCTTTTAGTTTTTGTTGAGTTTTGTTGAAGATTGATGAATTTTATTCTAGAAAAATGTTTTAAAATAGATGAAAACATATGAAAACACAAAAAAATGTTTTGAAACTAAAATCTGAACACTGAAAACTTCTGCAACTTGACCAACTAGGCCAAAAGACTTGTGCCTGTGATTACACTACAAATGCTTTCCCAAGCATTTATATAGAGCCTTTGCAGGTGTTTAGAAGTTGCTATATAAATATCTAGTTACATTACAATGAATGCAAACTGTTTAATTAACTTTCACTTTGGCTGTCTTTCACGTGTCATTTGTAACTTGTGAAGGGACGGCGTAGAACGTGCTGTGGCCTTTACCCAGTATCCACAGTACAGCTGTTCTACAACGGGAAGCAGCTTAAACGCAGTTGTACGCCACTATGGTCAGCGCGCTCAACCAAGCAAGATGGTCTGGTCTACCATTGACCGTTGGCCAAGCCACCCTCTGCTAATTCAGGTAATCTACTTGGCTGACTTACTTACTGAAATGGTCAAGTTTTCTTTGGAATTCTTATGAGAATGATTCACCAAGTTTTTGTGCAGTTTGTGTTGTCATTTGATGTACTGTAATTTGGGAATAGAAACTGTAACTTTATTTCTAAAGGGCACAGTGTTGCAAAATGGCAAATTTTTATTAAATGAATACATTAGTCGCAGAAACAATTGTTTGGTTTTAAATCAGAATTATTTTGGCCTTAACAACATTGCAATGTGGCCTGTTATAGTTATTGTACAAAATTCAGCAGCAGCAGCACACTACAGTGCAAGTGCTTGCACATCACATAGTTTGTGTCTGAGTTTTCTACCCGAACTGAGACTTAGATAAACCTTATGCTACTGCAAAGAGCATTCAGAGTCTGTATTTCATAACCATACAGTACTTGCATTGGTGATCATCAGCTGTGAGAATATGTTTTATGCTGTCTCATCACAATTAATGTCTGTCCCTTTTTCTATGTTTTCAGCACTGCAGATTGTTTGCAGAAGTAATGTAATTTAAAAAAATTTCATACACAAGTCGCTCATCGCTCATTTCAATAAGTTGCATCCCTAGAAGTTCATTCAAAAAACCATGAATTATAGTCTGGAAAATACAGTATATACGAGTGTATATTTGTGTTTTAATAACTTAATGCGATTGTAGGCACTCAAAAAGCTCTAGCTTTCCAATTTCTGTCCTTGAAACATATTTGTTTAGTGTCATTAATGGTTTGTGATTGTAGAGCTGCACTACGTAAATAAAGAAATGTGATAATGTGTCACATCGTTGTAGTTAGATTGGTTGTTACAGCATGTTACAGGTTTTGTATGTGTGTATGTATCGTCCCTAAGCACTTCGATAGGGCTGTTTATCTACTCCAAACAGTTCTTCTTGCTAGCCTAATCAATTCTGGTTAACTTTTGTCTACCTAGAAATGTCATCCCTGCCACTTTGTGTAAACCAATGTTTACAGTGGTACAGCACAGTCAATCAATCAATTGATCAATTTTCATTTAATCATAAACTCAAGCTGACATTAATGCAACTTGTTACATAGAAAACAGTTTATAGGAGAGGAGGTATCTATTAATTATCTATTAAACTATGGATGAAAGTGTTTCAGAATAAGGTCAGTTATTGCTGTAGTTTGCCTTTCCCACAGAATCTAAGCATTGGTTGTCATTTGTTTTAAGGCAGTTGCCGAGAACATTGAACAAGAACTTCTGAAATATCCTGAAGATGTCCGAGATGATGTCGTCATTCTGTTCTCTGCTCATTCTTTGCCATTGAGAGTAAGGGGTCGTCCTTAACGAATGTCTGCAAGAATTACCTATTTTGGCCCTTCCCTTCTCATTGTCCATATAATTTGTCCACATTTGGCAGTGCCTTTTCCCCATCACCTTTTTGAACATCGGCACTCGAATCAAGTTGTTGATGGGTAAGGCAAGGTCAACATCAATGCAGCCATAAAAAGTTGTTAAACACTGGAAACTACTAATGCCACAGTTTGGTCCAACAAGGTGACTCTATTTAGATCAAAGACAGTCCAACTGTCTGACTAAACTCACTGAGGTTGGTGTTTAGCATTTAAACAACGAACTGCATTTTTTACCCAGTTGCTTTTAGTACACTGTCATCGTTCAAGCGTTAGGGCACATGCTGTACTAACAAATGTAACAAGTTTAGATGTGGATTTCTGCAATGGACGTGACCTTCATTTTACCCTTTCTGCGGTTGAGTGACCCTCCCTTCCCATTCTTTGCAGACATTCCTGATCGACACTGCTGCATAACAGTCCATTTCATTTCAAGTTTTGTTGTTTTTGGCTGAAATATTTGTTTTATGGAAAGTGAGTGGAAGAGTTTGTAATTGATTTTGATTGAAGTTTATTAGCCATCTCTCCTCCTGTAGGAGTTTGTAAAAGAAAATTTGTAGTCAAAGTGTAACAACCTTAGTCCAAGTGGATAGCATCACCTACAAGCAGGAACCACCAGCAAATTATATTATAAGAGAATCAATTATATAGTGTACAATAATGAACCTATTTATTGCTTATTTAGTGCTACTTCCAGAACATAATACTTAAGGGTTCTGAATGTACTGTAGTACAAATAGGATAGCAGAAATTGTGATCTGCATTTTTAATTCTGTTATATTATTTGCATTGTTAATTATAGGTAATATATACAGCGCTTAAGTTTGTGTTTTAATTGCTGAGGTCTTATTTATTTACAAGACTGCTAATCGTGGTGATCCATATGCTCAGGAAGTGGGTGCTACAGTACAGCACGTCATGGATAAACTAGGTCACAGTCATCCATATACGCTTGTCTGGCAGTCAAAGGTAGGTCTTTCCATCATTATGTTCAATACATTGGGGAGGGGGATAGAGTAATGGTAACACTCATGGCCAGGAGAGCAGCGGTACACGGTTCGATTCCCGCAACCCCCTCGGGCGGATGCCTTGCATGGCTCCCATAAAGTGTGTTTAATTAAGATATTGATAATTGTACTGTCATGTCTCAATGTAATCTTACTGCGTTTGTCGGTTTGAATTAATAAAGAAAAAGATTATTATTATGATTATTATTATTATTATTATTATTACTATTATTATTATATCTTCGGAAAAGCAATTATATTTGTGTCTAGACAACAATCTCCGTCGTGTTCTTGCTTTGTTAATTATTTTATATATGTCCTCGTCAAGATCACTAGTCAGAAACAAGTAGTGTTTGCATTCTCCATATACGTGTATAGTTTTTGTACCATCATACTTTTCTTTATGTATATAATATGTGACCATCTATGGGACAACGCTCACAAATTCAGAAAAATAAATGTTCAAGAAATGAGCTTACGAGGAAATTTGGCATTAAATGGGTCGAAACGAATTCTTTGCATATTTACATTATTGATGTGTTCGTCGTCTAACATATGTAGAGTTTTGCTGTTTAAGTACTTGCATTTTCAATTCTTATTATGATGCCTGCAACAAAAACTTAATTATGCTCATCCTGTTGATACTCTTGTTTGAAATCTTATGCATCGATTATTATGCACTGACAAAGGCTTGTGAATATTCACCTTAAAAAAAACAGTTTTTTATGGAGATTTCATTAGTAGCATCCTTGTATGAATCGTGGTATGCTCCAATTTATTCGACTCGAACAGCCGTGTAAACTTTAACGTGCAGTTTCTCAAATGTAGCCATGAAGAAACCCACATGTACAAAAATATAATATCTTCTTATTATTTATGTTAGACACTTGCAGTTTTCATCTAACTATTCAGCAGTTCCAGACAAATCTAGTGCAGCGTCAAATACATTAATTTTTTCAAGCTTTATGAGAGCTTAGACACAATCGCATAAACAATGTATGTTCATTGTTCCAACTCTGCCACAAGTCAAAGACCAATTAAATGTTCAATGAGAAAACCTGTGACAGGTGTTAGCTAATTTATGCTGTGTAAAAATTAATCTGATCAAAATATTGAAATTCATGATTGTCATAAGAACTCTTCAACAGGTTTGCTATGCACACTAGTTTTGTGCGACCAGTTGATGACTTGTACTGAAAGAATTGCACTTAAATTAATTAAATTAATTGAAAAGATGTTGTTATGATTTCGAAAGGTTGGCCCACTGCCCTGGCTCGGACCACAGACAAAAGATGCCATAAAGCAGTTTTGTGAGAATCACAATAGGAAGAATCTTCTGCTGGTTCCTATTGCATTCACAAGTGATCACATCGAAACATTGTATGAACTCGACTTGGAATATATAAAGAAACTTGGCGAAGAGGTACGGGCAACTATTTTTGGCAGCTACTTATCAAGTTCTGGCATAGGGAAAGTTCTATGGAAAGCAAGCACTGATGTTGAAAAAAGTTATTATTTTTAATATTTATGTGGGGACCAGGTTGTACAAGCATATTATCACCCAGTGCCCATATCTAACAATTTTGTGTCAAGGACCTGCTAATGACTGTTACGTGGGAAGCTCAAACTGCACACTGCTTTGTCAGAAGATTACTCAATTAAACTGATCTGAAATTGGTTAGTTGATGCCTTTGCATTATTTTAATGGCTCTAGAAGTTGCAAGATTAGTTTAGATTAGAATCCTGAATATGGCACAATAGTTGCAGCTTACTTGCTCACAGTCACCAGTGCTGATTGGTGGCATGTGCGTATGTAAATTGGTATTTTTCTGTCCTAGGTTGGTGGTAAACACATCAGAAGATCTGCCTCACTGAATGATAGTCCTACATTTATCAGGGTAATTTAATTTTTTCAGTCTTGTTCATCCCGTAGATTTCTCATTGTTTTACGTAATTGTGTAGTTGTGTGATGTATCAGTGGTTTGCTATTGCATTGTCTTGTGCATATTTCATTTCCTATTGAATTCAGTTGAATTGTTGTTTAAATGGTTCATTTCCTATTGGCATATATGTTATACTGTTTCATAAATGTTGTATCTGCTGTTAACATTACTGTAAAGTGATTTATTTCCTCTTGATGTCGTCTATGAAACATTGATTTGTTTTTACTCTTAGGCTTTGGCTGATCTTGTAAAGTCACATTTGGAAGCAAATGTGTCATCCACAAGACGTCTTGGTCTGCGCTGCCCAGGATGCAAGAATCCAACATGTGGAGAAATGAGAGATTTCTTTGGTCGATCTCAGAGCGTGCTCGAGACTCAGAAGTCACGAAAACAGTTTGACAAAGAGGGCCAGAGTTAATTAAGTGTGATTATGATTAAACAGAAGCTGGTCAGAAACAGTGGAAGAACATGAGCTTCTAGAGAATCAGAAGGTTGAGGTTCTTAAAAGGCACTACATAAATAGCCAGATATATATAATTCATGGTGAATATCTCACATCTTTGCCAATAGCTTGTGGGAGCCATGTAGGGCTGAAGTATAGTGTTAGGTAAGGTAGGATCACTGGTGGCTACTTTTGCATGTGCTGCATGGAGTGTTTTCTTTTATTGAATTGTAAATGGGATCATGAAGCATTTTAAACTGCATTCATTAAATTTTAAAAGAGAATAAGTAGCTAAGGGTGTTTAAGTTTTTACAGATTAATCTAGCCCTGGAATATCTGGAATTAATGCATCCCAGTGTGGCATTAGATTAGCACCTTATTCTGTCTGCGGTCAGATCTTGCTGCTTTGTCTGAATTGAGGACTCATTGTTGACCCTTGTGACCAGGTATCCTATTGTTAAATTTCTGTTGTCTTGTTTGCATTTCAGTCAAAGCATCATGACTACCATTCTCCTTGATAGAGGCATATTGAAGAAAGATTAAAGGGTAATCTTTAAGCTTAGGATTCTTGATGGTTTCTAATGAAATTGGTAGAACGAATGCTCAGTCTGGTTATGAGCACAGCACCTGTAAGCAGTACTGATACTCTAAGTAAAGTGTGCAGGAAATTAGTAAGTGGGTAAATGAGAAATTATTTTTAGACCTGTTGAAGTGCATACACAGATTACGAAAGACATGAGGATGGAAGCCAAATGCAAAATGAAAGCAATTTGGCACAGTTGCTGCCTTATTCCCAAAATATCTGGATGAATGATATGGCACAGTGCATTTCATCATGAGAAACCAGTGCTTTAAGTTGTCTGAAGTAGCTGTACAGTTAAATATTGCTTTGCATTATGATATTATAATTGGCTTCATCATTACACAGATGTTTTAATCATGTATTTACTTATATAATTTTTAAGTCTGCTATGCCAGTCAAATCATTTAACCGAAAAGATGTGCAAGTTGTATTATAAAATAGACTATGCAACAGGGTTTGCTAACAGGGTTTGAATCTCTGCCCAGCTCTCCTTAGGGCGTGTGGTTGAGATTTCTTTATAGCCTCTGGCCATCAGCCTGTGTTCAAGTCTATACAAGACTGACTTCTCGGATCTTGACAGGTTCTGTTAAAAGAGTTATGATTATGGAATGTGGTGTTGCTTGGAAATGACCACTGATGTCATATGACCTTGTTTATTACAATAGTGGTGCAATATAAGTGTTTCTAGATTTGTAGATTAGATTTTTCTGTATGTTACTATGGTAATACTACCCAACATCAGCATCATATGTTGTGATCCTTTTTGCGTTGCAACATCATAATGTTGAAGATAAGTGAGAACATGAAGCCCATATGGCAATATTGTTATATTCACACCTTATCTTCAACATGTGTCAGGACTTCTCTGGCTCAATCTAGGTCTTTTGCCTCCATTGGCCCTGCTCTTTGAAATGGGCTTCCTCCGTTCGTTCGTGCTTCTATTCTCTCAGGTAACGTCTCTTCCTCTTTTACCTTTCTTAAAACTTGCTTTTTTCTCGGGGTCTCTGGCACTGGAAGCGCTTCTGAATGGCCCTACCGCTAGAAGCGCTGTATAAATGTCCGAATACAATACAATACAACATGTGACACTTCCTTTGGGGTTGGTGCATATCTTGAGGTTAATGCTTTTCTGACATGCCTTATTTGGTGTCTTATGCCATACAACTAGTGAGAAGTGTTAAAACAAAACTTTTTCCCCATTAACGTCAATAGCCTTTGATGCCATAAGATGTTGTTAAACTGTTGGTTACTGTCCAGTGTCAAGTAACGGAGTTACCTCGTGCGATTTCGAGCAGAATTTGTTCATTCTGGATCTCAAATCGTATTGACTTAATAATTTATTGAAGAATAAAGTTATCAATTTGTGGAAATATATGTGGTATATATATGCAATATATGACTGTCATGTAGTAATGCAACTGTGACCTTATTGTTCTGTTCTTGTATCATGTTGTTACATGCATGCTCACTTTAAACTGAGTTTGGGATTACTAATGCTTTTCTCAGAAAGACTTTGTAGTAGTAATAAAGCTAATGAAAGTGTTATATTAGACAGTGCTGTACAGTGACGAAGTAAAAGTAACGTGTTGCTGTACTTAAGTAAAAGTTTCAGTACTTTTACTTGTAAAAAAGTATCACTACTTTTAGTTGTAAAGAAGTATCACAAAGTGGAAATACTTTTTCTTTTAAGAAAGTAAAATTTAACCCATTTTTCAGTACTTTTACTTGGTTACAATTTACGTAATATTCATTAAAATGTTCATTACTAAAAATTGTGCTATAACATTTTGTTAGAAAGGAGCGACACTGAAGGCGCTAATTTAAATTTGTATGCAATGTGCGATTGGAAATCTATTTGTAGACTCTGCTAATTTCCAACAGTGACCAATAGAAAGGCTTTACCCAAGACACGTGACTCGTGGTGGTAATTCCTGCATAGCTTGGAAGATAAGTGCAAAATTTTCTTAAATATAAGTTGAAAAAGTGGACATATTTTGCACTTTTATTCATTTTATTCCTAAACTCTCCAATTCAAAATGAGTGAATCCATTGACAATTTGGAACAGCCATGGCCTTATTTGAAATTTTTTTACCTCGACCAGTTCAAAACTCTTTTTTGACCAGGTCAGTTCAAAAGTGCCCTCCCCCACCTGTCAAACAAGATCGCCGCCAGTGCACACAGGTATAGGCCTACCTACACGTACAGCCCCATGAATATAGGCTGCATCAGATTCGTTCTAACCCACTTCGCTACAAAACGAATTTTAATATATCGCAGTCAAGAGAGCTAGGCCTACATGAACCGTAAATTTAATCAAGCTGCAGAAATTGACCTCAATATTACATGATCTCGTTATCTTTATAAGTCTATTTCCAAAGATAGCGTTAGGGCCTATAGGCTACAACGAGTTTCTGGCGTAATATATTGCTATGCACAGCCCTAATTTTGTTAGTCAATGCTTTGGCTAAAGTTAATCAGACCTAAAGATTTCTAATGTAATGTAAATCTGCATAGGCCTAATTTCTCATCTCCAAGCAAACCTGTGTCGGCTTAATATCGATCGGCTTATATCATAGAAGTCCGCAAGAGCAACTGTCTGGGAATGAAAATGCCAATTATATGGACCGATAACTGAGTTGAAGATTACACAACTACTCACGATTAACAGTTTTCGCATTAATTCTAGTGTTTCAAGCTGGACGAATTTCGAAGTTTCTCAACAGGACAGTGCGAGTCGTCTAGAACTTCAGCGCTGCAGATCTATGTTGGGTAGAAATCAGACGTCGATCAGGGCACGCTCAGAAGTTTTTGAACTCTTCAGGATACATATCTATGTCGTCTTTCGAATGCCAGGAGATGCGATTCATTTTGCCCTGTGGAAGATGGAGCGTCTTTTTTGTTGGCGGTTTGAAAGGAGGCTCAACTCTCTGGTAGTAAACGGCGCCCCATGGTGTTTTCTCGAACCACGGGTCGGCCTTTATAACGTGGACGCCGTTGCGTATGATTCCGTATCGCTTCGACAGATCCACCTGGCGCACAAAAGATTACGAATATCTTATAAAGGCGCTAAACGACGTGTGTACCACAGTATAGATAATTACAATTGTAATTATTTATACTGTGTGTGTACTTCGAGCTGTGAGTTTGTGATAGGCCTATAGAAGGCTTATGATTTTAAGCTGTGATGTATAAAATTAACTTAAGTAGGGCCTACGCCCACGCACTTCACGTCGCCCTCTCAGACCGCGATCGCGTTCTTATATTGGGTTGTTTCTGGACCCAACAGGTTCAATGATCATATGTGTTTCAGTTGACGCGTTCCTCGTATTTGGAATCGTCTGCCGCACCCGACTTGCCTCCGCTTGAACATCCCCCCCGCCCCGCAGAATTCTGACCTGGCACCGGAACACATCAAACAACCAGGCTATTGTGGACTTGGGTTGGTAAATAAGGTCGTCTCTCTGACGTGGCTTTTGTGTGGGAAATTTAGGAGATTTACACTACATTACATTACAACTCCTCAGTCTTGTCCTCGAGACCAAGGTCTTGGTCTCGAGTGCGCTCGAGTTCGTTTTTAAAAGTCTTGGTCTTGGTCTTGAGGTTCAAGGTCTTGGTCTTGGTCTTGGTCTTGAGGTTCAAGGTCTTGGTCTTGGTCTTGGTCTTGAGGTTCAAAGTCTTGGTCTTGGTTTTTCAAGACCAAGACCAAGACCGACTGAATTTTAAATTTTTCCGCAGCCATTGCGGTCAATAACGGTTTCAAAAAGGCTCACGATTTATACATTTAAATCCAGTGCTTGAAAAGCTACTGTGTGTGCCAGCGACTTCAGCACCTATGAAAAGTAGGTCAAGCCAAAATCGGTAGGAAGATAGATTTCCATACATCGAAATTGGTTCAAATCTATCTATTTCCGGTTCATCATGGAAAGAAAAATGACCACCACACACGATTTAGACATGTAAATGATCTCTTTTTACATGGCGAAATTTTTATGAGGCCCCAGAAGGCACGTCTTGGTCAGAAAATTCTGAGCGAATTGGTTTTTATAAAATGCAACCGGCATTTGAAATAACATTTTGCATGAAGGACTTGATTTGTAAATTCGAATTCAGAAATTCTCTGCAATCTGAATTTAGAGTTGGTTTGCTTCATTAAAGTAGCGAGTAGTCCGACTTGACAGTTTTTAGTAAGGAATAGTGTGGATATGATTGTGATTTTTGGGTCTTGGTCTTGGTCTTGGTCTTGAGGTTCAAGGTCTTGGTCTTGGTCTTGAGGTTCAATGTCTTGGTTTTGGTCTTGGTCTTGAAGTTCAAGGTCTTGGTCTTGGTCTTGGTCTTGAGGTTCAAGGTCTTGGTCTTGGTCTTGGTCTTGAGGTTTAAGGTCTTGATAACAAGACTGCAACTCCTTAGTGTCTTTTAACTTGATCACTATAGTCAAGACTCACTACTTTACTCTGATTTTTACATGACTACGTCTTTTCTGTCGTAGCCTTCTGTCGTATCATCGTTATCATTGTCGTCGTTATCATCGTCGTCGTTATCATCATCATCTGTCGATACTTGTAACCAGTGTTTTTTTGGAAAAAAGGTTCAGGAACGGAACAGTAGGTTCCGGAACGGAATTATTATGGGCGGGCTAAAATCCAGAGAAAAACGGGATTGGGGGTTCGGAGGAGTCTCAATAAACACTGAAAACATGCAGTTCAAAACGCTGAAATTAAAATTATTGTTTTTATTATTAAGATAAATAAATTATTTTTTAGTACCTGAAAAAAGGTGCCGGAACGCCGTTCCGGCGCGTTCCGGCTGAAAAAGCACTGCTTGTAACACATTTCTACACGCAGGCTATCTGCAATAGGTTGACGAGCAGACCAGCAGGTAACAATGTTTTACATGCCGGTTACGGAACCTTAATAAAAAGTTTACATAGGCCTATAGCCATTGGTGTTCGGAGGGGTCTCCTGGATTTTGTGCATATTTTCTAAAAATAAAATCTTTTGATTATTATGTATGATTACCGGTATTACAACAGTCCCAAAACGTTTTTCAATGCGAAAAAAATAAATTATTTAGGTAAAGTCCTTGACCATTATTTATTTGTAAAGTTGTCACGTGTTCTGCGTTCATTAATAGCTTATTCCATGCACACACGTCATTTGCCCCGCCTACAAAAAATTTTGCACCCCCTACAAAGATTCCTTCGGACGCCCATGCCTACAGTCTAATAAAGACAACAGCACTTTTGCCTGCAGGAAAAAATTCTGTCACTTTTATGGCGGAAAGAGTTACGTACATTCCTATAAGAAATGTATACCTGCAAGTATTAAGTTTTACCTTTCAGTTACCTGTAATAACTGTTTAACCAGATGCTGCACATCCGAACCGAACGTCTTCGGAATACGGAATTTTCCATCCACTATATGTTCGTAAACTTTGGCTACAACAGGATCGTAGAACGGCGACGACCCGGCCATCATTTCGTAGATGAGTACCCCAAGAGCCCACCAATCGGCACCCTTGCCGAATCCTTTGTTCATAATGATTTCCGGGGCCATGTATTCCGGCGTACCGCACAGCGTCCAGGTACGGGCCGACGTACCGAGGAACTTGGCGAAACCGAAATCGATGATCTTGATGTATCCGTTCACCTGGATCATGATGTTCTCCGGCTTCAGATCGCGGTAGATGATGTTCAGAAAGTGGAGGTACTCGAAGGCCAGTACCACCTGGGCCGCGATGAACTGAGCCGTGACCTCGTTGAAAGTCTTTGCAGCACGGAGGTGCGTGAAGAGCTCGCCACCGCTGACGAAGGGCATGACTACGTAGAGGTTTGAGTTATCCTTGAAGGAAGCGACGGACGACAGGAGGAAGGGAAAGGCGATGGTGCTCTGGATTCGCTTCTCGCTCAGAACGTGATCGATCTGTTTCGTCTTGACTATCTGCTGAACGCCGAAGCAGAAAAAAACGGCTTTGACGGTTTAAGAAATCGGTTTTAAAGTCTTAACCCTATTCGTTGGGTCTAATTGGGGTCCGTATAAGTGGTGGCCACATTGGCCACTGGTGGAAACAGTGCAGGCTCGATATGAGCTGACACTGGGCCCATAGCAGGCCTGTACCGTTTCCTCAGTGACGCGCCGCTATGGGTCAAATGCACACGACTGTGGCGTAGAGGGGGTGGGAGATCCATGTAAAACTAAAAAGTAAATGGCAACGAGGTTTGTGTAGGTCTGCACCTACATTATCTAGTCTATACATAGCTGCTCAATAGCTTGATCGAGGACTTCGAAGGAACTCTATGCTGAAGGGCAAACATCAGTGTAACGTTAACAGCCTGTCTGTATGTCTGTTGTCTCTGTCCAGGGCAGTCCAGGTGGCTCAACATATGAACGCCCAACAGCGTCGTGCGTTTCCACTGTTGCTCGAGCTACAAATTTGAATCCGTGTGCCCTTCCGACCAATGAGTTGGCAAGGACGCAATATGTGAATAGGCCTACCTTCCATCAACTCGTGTTATGGGCTATTCTTATTATTAATTACTGCTGCTGCTGCCGTCGCCGCCGCCGCCGCCGCCGCCGCCGCCAACGCCACCGCCACCACCACCACCACCACCACCACCACCACCACCACCACCACCACCACCACCACCACCACCACCACCACGCCGTGAAATGCAAAAGTATTGGATGAACATAAATGTAAATGTTCATTTTTCAATGACTTGATCGGTGAGATCCTTTACCACCGCTTCCCGTTTAAATGAGCGTCATGCCCGGCGTAGCCATTTATGATCCCTCAACCTCGAATGGGTTATGTTCCATAGAGGTGCAAGCCCGGTATCTCTAGCTTTTTGGCGTTGACTATAGTCTAAGCAGACTTTACGCTGAGAGAGCAGCCATGCAAATGCGTTTAGGCGTATACTCCTTTCTCAAGCGTTTGGAGTGGAAATGTGGAAAAACCTACCTTTTGCTTCTTCATAATCTTCAGGGCGTACAAATTGTTGGATGGCTTGTGCATGGCCAACATGACGAGCCCAAACGCCCCGTCCCCTATAGTCTCCACTTCTTCGATATCCTCCAACTTAACGCTAGCCGTTTCTGACGAAATCCCCCCAGACCGATAGTATCGGGCGGCAAATTCCTTTTCCGCGCGCGGTAGAATCAAATCGTCATATGTTGCCTGCTGAACAATAGCGGCTGTGTCAATGCTTTCTGGCGCATGAACATTACCCATTGTTATACAAACCGCGTATCGCAAGCATTTCAGCAATAAGCCCTGATCCCCGATGTGCAGATACTTCGGGCTGTTAAATAAACGTTTCATACGTGCATGACCCAATTTAAAACGTCATCTATTGTCAGAAGTTGTACGACGCCATTTTAAAAATGTAACTGGTTGTCATAGTAACACAACTGAAAGAAAGTCATTGTTACGTTATAAATAATGGTCGGCACGCGTCTCGTTTCCAATCTAAACTCAGGAATTGTATCCCGCTTCTTCGAGGACATCATTGTGACGTAAATAATTATATAATTATAGTAGTTGTATGGCTCGTTTTTCAATGTAGGCCTAACGTGTAAACTAATTAAGTTTTCGATTTCCGAGGACCGTCACTGTGACGTAAATAATGGTAGTTTAAACGTGTCTCGTTTTAAATGTAATCTCAGATAGTTTTCTATTACTCTGAGGACGTTATTGTGACGTAAATAATGGTTGGCACGTATCGCACTTTCAATGTAAACAATTAATTGTCTTCCGTTTCTCTCCATTAGTTGCCAAGGTAACGCCAACTAGAAGTAATCGTGACGTAAACTTGGCATTTTAAAATAGTTCCTATCTCACTCCCTTAAACGAAACTTTGATTTATGAATTTCAACATTTTCTGAAATATTGCTTCTTTACAGAGGCGTAGCTAGGTATTTTGACGCCCGGGGCTAGTAGGGCCAGCCAGGCCCGTAGCCAGAGGCAAAATCAAGACGAGGCGAATCGATCCCTTCCCATCCTCATCCCTGGCTTCCCTTCTCGTCCTCTCCGCTTCCCTATCCTCACCCCTCCTTTTTCCCTCCCCTGCCCATCCCTGCCTTCCCGTCCCGCCCTATCGCCACCTTATTTCCTGCCTTCCCCTTCCCAAACCCTTCCCATCCCCTCCTCTGCCACTTCCCTTTAAGTGGTAAATGTGGGGTCCGGGGTATGACCTCCGGAAATTTTTTATATTATAGACGCTCGTAGGCGAGTTTTAGAGCATTTTAAAGCCAACAAAAGCAGCATTTTGTTTTCAAATGTTCTGTAAAACTCTGTCTGAAACTATGATCATACTTGAAGCCGAAGCAAGTTTTCGAAGTAAGCATTAGATTTTGTGGATTTTTGCAGGACTCTAATAGTGTTGTACATGTTCTAACTTCCAAGGTGTATTAAGAGTTTAACAGTTTACTACATAACAAACACTATTCAAGTTGTGTTACACAAAACAGTGTAATGTAACAAAATAAAGTTAGTTCTTATATTCGACAATTAAAAACAGAAACGTAGTCGTTTTATAGGTTGTCGACTCATCATGATCTTGTCCTGTAGCCGACTAAGTCTTCTAATCCTAGCTTATTTGAAGTTATTTCTTAACATTAATTCGTAATAATAATGATTTAAAAACAGGTAGCTAATCTTTTAATTATGTTCGATTACCGGAACCTACGAAAGAAAGCAAAATGACGATTTGAAATTATATAGGCTGGTTCCATAGTTACCTAAAATGCGTTCCTACATAATTATAAAGGTCAGCAGAGGTGACTCAGTAATATTATTTAGACCAGACGCTTGGAGAAGTCAGGCAAGGTAATCGTAATCGTAATCTCCAAACTTCTAAAGCGCCACGCGAAGGCCAAGCGCAGGGCACCAGCCTATTCACGAGCGCTACATCAAATCAGAGGAGGTTTCCAGAGAGTTGTCTAAAAGAGGTCCGAGTCCGGTTCCAGAGGGTCAGATCATGAGAGGAGGCAGAGCAGCTGTTAAAGCGGGTGTCGTTTAGGGCGAGAATTGGAAAACGGAGGATCGGGTGAGTCAGAGTAGGAGTACTTGAAAAGGTGGTACTTCTTTTTTGAGTGGAAAGCCCGGGAGTTGATGAGGAGGAGGACGGAGGACGGGTTGCAATGATTCTGGAGGAACCGAGAATCTGCCGAATTCAGAGGGGAGATCGCTCCAGAGGCGTGGCGCTGTGTTGGATATGGCTCGGTTGGAGAACTTGAGATGAGTAGTGACTGGGGGTTGAGACAGACTGAGATATGAGGAGGATCGGGTGGGGCGGGTTGCCTGGATGGTGAAGAGATCACGGAGGTACTTGGGCTGGCAATATTGTAGGGAGTTGTAGGTTAGTTACAGGACTTTGAAGTGAATTCGTTGTGGGAGTTTTTAGCCAATGGAGTGATTTGAAGATGGGAGTGATATGATGATGTTTGGGCGTTCTGTAATAACAACTCTGGCTAGTGAGTTTTGAATAAGTTGCAAACGCTTGATTTGGGTGGATTCAAAGTTGAGAAAGAGGGAATTGCAGTAATCAAGCTTTGAATGAACAATGGAGGTAGCAATGACTAGCGGAGGCAGTTTGAAGATTGACCATGGGCCGGATGCGTCAGGGGTCACGAATGTGCATGAAGCAGGATAGCGAGAGGTTGGAGATGTGGTTAGAGCAGAGGCGTAACTTTGGTCGAGGAAGTGGGGGGTACCAAATTTCGCATCGTTTCCCCTTCAAGACTGTTAAATAATTATAATGGCGCCCTACGAATCTACATGTAGGCCTATATTTGTGCCATTCCGAATAATGATAATTCACTGCTATGCATGATTTTTGATGTTCTGCCAAAAACATGTTTTTCTAAAAGATTTTAGTCTGCTGATTTCAAAAATGATATCCGTTTTTCTGTATCACGTAGGGTTTTCTCGACATCTCTGCCGCATTTGACACCATTGATCACAGCCTTCTTCTTCAACGACTATCTTCTTGGTTTAGCGTCTCTGATACTGCTCCACTCTGGTTCCAGTCCTACTTGTCTTCCCGATCCTTCTCTGTTAAAGCCTCCAGCCACTGCTCACAACCCCTTCCTCTTTCCTGTGGTGTCCCTCAAGGCTCCGTCCTGGATCCACTACTTTTCATCCTTTATACCACACCCTTAAGCCATCTCATAAAATCCTCCTCTGTCGACCACCATCTCTATGCAGATGACACCCAACTCTTCATATCCTTCTTCCCAGACTCTTTTTCCACCGCCATCACACAACTACTCAACGTGGTTAACCTTATTTAAGAGTGGATGTCATCCAATCTCCTCTGCCTTAACCCTTCCAAAACTGAATTCATCATCCTAGGCCTTCCTGATCAAATCAAGAAAATCCCTGATCCTTCCATAAACCTTTCGACTAACTCATCGTCTCTCACCTTCACCGCTGACTCCCCTGTTCGCAATCTTGGTGTTATTTTTTATCCACACCTCTCCTTCTCTAACCACATCTCCAACCTCTCGCGCTCCTGCTTCATGCACATTCGTGACCTCCGACGCATACGACCCATGCTCGACCTTAAAACTGCCTCCACCATTGCTACCTCCATTGTTCATTCAAAGCTTGATTAGTGCAATTCTCTTTTTCTCAACCTCGAATCCACTCAAATCAAGCATCTACAGCTTACCCAAAACTCACTAGCCAGAGCTGTCACTAGAACGCCCAAACATCATCATATCACTCCCATCCTCAAATCACTCCATTGGTTAAAAATCACAGAGCGAATCCACTAGAAAGTTCTATCACTATCCTACAACTCCCTACAATATTCCCAGCCCAAGTAACTTCGTGATCTCTTCACCATTCAGACCCGATCATCGTCCTATCTCAGTCTTTCTCGACCCCCAGTCACTACTCACCTCAAGTTCTCCAACCGAGCCATTTCCATCACAGCACCACGCCTCTGGAATGATCTCCATCCTGAATTCCGCACTTTCTCAGTGCCTCCATCATCATTGCTACCCGTCCTTCATCCTCCTCCTCTTGTTCCTCTATCTATCACCCCCGGACTTTCCACTCAGAACTGAAGTCTCACCTTTTCAAATACTCCTACTCTGACTCATCTGATCCTCCGCCTTCCAATTCTTCTCGCCGTAAACGACACCCGCCTTGACAGCTACTCTGCCTCTCCTGATCTGGTACCCTGGAATCTGACTTGGACCACTTTTGGACTACTCTCTGGAAACCCCCTTTGATTTGATGGACTATTTCTGGATGATGAACAGAGATTGTTCGTAAGAGGAAGAACACGCAAGAAAATCTAAGAAAACACGTTTCTGTCCCTAAGACGGTTTATGTCTCAGTTTCATTGTATACATGATTTTGCCATATATTTTGTATAAAATTATTGTAAACATCTGGGCACTGTCATCTGTTTCTAAGATTTTGACATCAGGACTTTTATAAACCTTTCTTATAATTTTTTTCTGCAGTGTATCAAAGAGAAAATAATTTCTCAATAATGAAAAAATTCAATAAACTTATAATTTGATTTGTACGAAATTGTGACGTGATGGCCAAATTTCATCAACATATTTGAAATCAGGATGTCAGAATTGTATAAAATCAGTAAAAATAAATCAGACATCTGATTCTTTCTTTTAAAATGCATAGCAGTGTAATGATAATGATGATGATGATGATGATAATAATAATAATAATAATAATAATAATAATAATAATAATAATAATAATAATAATAATAATAATAACAATGAATATAATAAGCCCTTAATCTATACATATAGTTTCCTTATATGCAAATTTGTCCGTCGGAGGACGCTACGTCACAAACGGCTTCTGTTCTCTGGTAAACATAAACCGTTGTCTTGACGACGGCGGTCTTGACGATGGCAATAACCAACGATACATATAGGCCTATAATATGACGTCATAATATGACGGGTTAATACTCTAACACTATATACTGCCGTCATAATTATGACGGAAAAATACACTAGTTATGATAATAAGCATAATAATAAATATAAATGAGCATAATTATAAATATAATAAAAATAACAATAATAATTATATAATAATAATGACAACAATAACAATAATTTAAAATTACTAACTATAGACGTTTTCATTATTGGAGACGTGTTTCGACCATAATTGAAGTGACGTAATAATAGGCCTTTATTCTCTAAATTTAAACTTAATAACATTTTATAGATTTTTTCATAATTGAAGTGACGTAACAAAGGCCTTTATTGTCTAAATCTAAAAATTCTAATTATAAACGTGTTTTTCTTAATCGAAATGACGTAGGCCTACGTAACAATTGCTAGTCTTTTATTCTCTAACTTTAAACTTAATAACAATAGACTTTTTCATAATTTAGGTAGGCCTAATCGAAACACGGCCACGTCGTGTCGGTCGAAAAACTTAATCTTCGACTCCATCGACTTGCAAGTCGAGTCGATCAAATGTTTTGACAAGTCGAGTCGATCGATGTTTCCTCAACTTGACTCGACTCTGAATATTTTACTTAGGCCTACTATTTTTGGCGGCTACGTCACCCAATTCCCAAGTGGATTGAAGCGCGAGGCCTTATAGTTATAGAGGGAACATACAGTCCGGAGGTTGGTGCGTCAGAGGTACCGTACTTACCTTCATCAGCCCCCTCGATTGTTTGAGGCACTTTGTAATAATGGCGATGCTAGTCTCTTTGCTAGTGTTTTGCACAATCCCTTCCATGACATTGTATTACATACCATGCTGCCGCCGATTAAGTTCACTTGCCACTCACTGCGCCCATAACCAGAGGCGAAACTTTGGTCTAAAAAGTGGGGGGGGGTACCAATTTCTTACATACACGAAGTAAGGCCGAGACTGCGATCTCTGGGAAGGCACAATAATAAAATATTGATTGGCATTGTTTAAAAAGTGGGGGGGTACGGTACCCCTTGTACCCCCACAAATTAGGCCTGCGCCAATGGTTCGACTCGATCGATCACGGGGTATACCAAGGCCTTTATTCTCTAAATCTAAGGGATTAAAAATAATAGACGTTTTAACAATTAGAATGACGTAACAATAAACCTCTATTTTCTAAATTTTAAGTTATAATAACAGCTAGTAGACTTTTTCATAGCTGGTGACGTAACAAAGGCCTTTATTCCCTAAGTGCAAACGTATAATGACGTTACACTGTTTGATAATTGAAGTGACGTAACAAAGGCCTTTATTGTAAGCTTATAAATCTAAAATTTACTAAATAAAAAATGTGCTTCATAACTGAAGTGACGTAACAATAGGCCTTTATTTTTTAAATTGAAATTTATACAATCAACGTGTTTCATAATTAAATTGACGTAAAAAGGGCCTTTATTCTTAAAATTCAAATTTACTAACAAAAAACGTGTTTTATAATTGAAATGGTGTACCATTAGGCCTTTTAGAGGCGTAACTTTGGTCTAGAAAGTGGGGGTACCAAATTTCAATCAATATTCGTTTGTTGCAGAAATTGTTTTAGCTTCGCGACTGTTACATAATTATAGCGGCATTGTTTATATTACAAGCATACTAATAATTATAGGCTTGATGATGATAATAATAATAATACCGACAATAATAATAATAATTGTATTGTATTGTATCTAAACATTTATAAAGCGCCTCTCACAGTATTCGCTAATCAGAGGCGCTCCCAGTGCGAAAGACCCAGTGAATAGAAAGAGGTTTTAAGACAGCGGAACGAGGCACTTGGGCCACCAGCTAATAAAGAGGCACGTGTCAATGGAGGAAGTTGATTCCATAGAGCAGGACCAATGCAAGAAAAGGCTCGAGTTTTGGCCATAGAGGTCCTGGCTCGTGGTACAAAAAGATCATGTCGATCAAGCGATCGCAATGGACGGAGGGAAGTAGCTGAAATTGGCAGACGAACAATGTCACAGAGGTACTTGGGTGCTAAGCCTGTACAGGACCGAAGGACTAAAGTGAGAACCTTCAGCTGAATCCGAGCAGTAAGGGGAAGCCAATGAAGATGATCGAACATGAAAGAGGAAATATGAGACCAGCGAGGAAGTCGGGCTATTAATCTGGCTGCAGCATTTAAAACAGTCTGGAGGGGGGAAAGACGGACTTTTGGCAGCCCAATCAAAACAGAATTACAGTAGTCAATTCTGGAGCAGATGAAGGCGTGGATGACAGTGGTAAAAACGGAGGATAAACTCCTGGATAAATAATGACAGGGAGATAGTGATGATGATCACACTGATGATAATGTTCGGTACCGTAATTGTTTTGAATCTTGAGGGCTTCCTCAGATAAGATAATAATGGACAAAACAATGGGTATGAAAAGTGGGGGTACGGTACCATCCAGTCCAAAAAGTTGGGAGTACGGGTACCCCTCGTACGGTCGTACCCTGCATAAATTGCGCCTATGGGTTAGAGGAGAGGTGTGGATCAAAAGTAATATCAAGATTGCAGAGGTGAAGGTAAGAAAATACGAGTTAGTCGATAGGTGCATGGGAAGGTCAAAGATTTTCTTGATTTGAACAGGAAGGTCTAGGATGATGAATTCTGTTGTGGAATGGTTAAGGCAGAGGAGACTGGATGACATTGCTGTCAGATTAGGTTAACCACGTTGAGTAATTGTGTGATGGACGTGGAGAAAAAGCTTGGGGATAAGGATATGTAGAGTTGGGTGTCGTCTGCGTAGAGATGGTGGTCAACAGAGGAGGATTTTAATGAGATGGTTTAAATGTGTGGGTATACAGTAACAGGATGAAGAGGAGTGGACCACAGGAGAGAGGGAGGGTCGTAAGCAGTGGCTGGAGGCTTTAACAGAGAAGGATCGGGAAGACAAGTACGACTGGAACCAGAGTAGAGCAGTGCCAGAGACGCCAAACCAAGAAGATAATCGTTGAAGGAGGAGGCTGTGAATGATGGTGGCAAATGCGGCGGTATATCGAGAAGACGGAGGCAGGAGACTTGCTGATGGCTGACGGCAGAGACCAGTTTATTGCACAGAGATGCAACTAAAGCTTCTGTGGAGTGGTGTTTTGTGAAGCCAGATTGGTGGGGATTATGCAGTGAATCAGAAGAGAGGTACTCGTTTAGCCGAGCAAGGAAAATAATTTGTTCAGTTAACTTCGATAGAAAGGAAAGATTGGAGATGGGACGATAGTTAGATAGATTCCCTTGTCAAGATTTGCTTTTTTGAGGTGAGTGACTAGAAAGTGTTTTAAAGCAATTGGGAAGTTGCCGGCAGAGAGTGAGAGATTGATAATTTTGGTGATTAAAGAAGCTATAACTGATAGGTAGTAGGAGTAGAATTGAGAGAATGGGTTGAATCAGTGCTGGAGGAGCCAAGGGGAGTGTGTATCACTCCATACAGTTACATGATATCTTAATTCTCATGTCGAAGTAAGATGTCTTGAGAATTACGATGAGGCACTCGCCTCATACTGGCTACGAGCCAGCTCCCCCCATAGAATTTAAAGAAACACAGTAAGTTACATCAAGAATAGACTAATTATTAAAGGTGCAATGACTGTGACGACACCACGCAAAGCATTCTTCCAGTAGTCAAGGCAACTTTTGACGAAGGCATGGGCAGATGCCTGGAGTACTCCTAAATCTGCCACTTAATGGTGTCTTCAAATAGAAACTACACATTTGGTATATTGGAACGGGGGTGGGCGGGCGCTATATAAAGTGAATTGTCGGCATTAGTACAGCGCATCAATTAACTGTCGCACGCCGAGTCTACCATTTGCGTCAAATGCACACCGTTCGGCGTACACTTACACTGCCCTCAGCTTCCAAAGCTTACGGGAGTAGATCCGGTTTAAAGATAATGTGTCATTAAGAAGCAGCGTCGCCTTCCTCCTTTATCCAGGCTATGGGCAGGCAACACTCAGTGGCAGAGCATAGTTGCCATGCTTTCAACTGTTGGCTTATACGTGTAGGTGCATTAAGATTTATCTCCCTTTAGCAGACATCAATCGTGTAGAAGCCTTTACCATATAAGTTTACAATTTCATTTTAATTGCAACATAAAAACGCAGTAAAACTAAATCCTATTTACATCAGTTTCTTGGCAAAGAAACGTCCATTTGGACGTAGCATACCACTTCAAATTCAAACAAAAATAAAATTGGTTTAAAAGTTAATTTTGTAGATCTTTTGACTACCTGGAAAATCCCACAATGGCAGTGGTATAGAAACTGAACAGAAACGACAGACAGACAGACAGACAGACAGACAGACAGACAGACAGACAGAACATCAATGGCAATAAGGAAGTGAGAGATGACTGAGATATAGACGAGAGAGAGAGAGAGAGAGAGAGAGAGAGAGAGCTAGACAGCAAAACTTAATTGGCAGTATGACTTTGAAAGAAGATATGGCTAAAGAAGGCAGATTTAATACAGATCTTTAAAATGATTAGCACCAAGCTGAATCATATCTATGACTTTTGAATTTTCATAAAGCATCAGCTCAGCTGCTGACGTGCAACTGAATTCACAGAAAATATTTTAAAAGTGCCGATAGGCATCAGCAGCTCTGTACACAGAATAAAGCGTTTTCAGGCATCCAATGCCTGAAAATGACCTCTCAAGACCCTTTATACAGGTCAAAAGGTCAACATTAATGTAGCTCCCTATAAAACATGAAACCCCAACTCTGGTTATAGAACTAAAAAGCAAAATCCATAAGCATGACTAAACTAGATCATCACAGGAACAGGAAAGAACATGGTAGGCAGCAATACTGTCTCTAGGGGTGTAACCTGACACCTAATTAACACCAGGACAGTTATGATACAAGTAGGGTGTGATTTGTGGCCCAGTCCAATCTTCCCCATTTAGATACACTTTTCCAGTCATTAGGGCTCCTTTCGGAGGTCTTTCTCCCACATGATTTCAGCCACAAATCCTATCCAGGTTTAGAGGAATGACACCACAAAGTAGAGTAAACCTGTGCGACATCACTATAACAAATGTTTTGAGTAAATTCGATGACAAGGTTCGACACAAAAACCGGATGAAATTAAAAAGCTGAAACTTTCAATAGTCTGGCTGAACAGTCACGACACAGCAGCTGGTTAAGGAAAAACAGGCAGATCATCGACTGTGGCCGGTTCTGTTCCGAAGTAACGATCACCAAAGTTTCCTGCAACGAAAAAAAATTAGGTTAAAAAATGATTTATCGGGTTTAGCAGGTTTGCCAGTTTAAAAAAAAACTTCAACTTCACCTTTCAGTATTGTTGGCATGTTTAATGGCATCGTTAATGACAAACGAGGCTCGCAATGTATGGTCAGAACGGTCTTATGGTATCCATAGAAATTCACAAATACTGGATTCGGAAAACTCACCGATTCCAGGAATAATGTAGAAATGATCGTTGATCTCTGGATCCACTTCAGTTGTAACAAGCCTCACTTTCGGAAATGCATAGGCAACAGCATGAACCCCTTCAACGAAAACAAATACCAAACAACATATAAACAAATACTGGTAAGGATGGAAAAGGTATACGTAATAATAGGTAACGTATGGTAAGAAAGGGTAAAGTTAAGCAATATAAGATATGATGAGTCAAGGTAAAGTTAATGGAAAGAGAAGATAAGCCAAGGCCACGCATGGCAAGATAGAGTGAAGTAGTTTATTCCACAACTGTTGGTATTTACAATTAACATTAGCTCTTCAGCCATACAGCAACCAGGGATACGGTAGTGCTGTTATTATCTATAACATAAATATATGATTTATGTATATCTATAACATAAATATATGATTTATGTATATCTATAACATAAATATATGATTTATGTTATTATCTATAACATAAATATATGATACATATGACTGATAATGAAACTAATTAAAATTTAAAATGTTTATCCTATATATTCCTACATATTCAGCCTGTCCCTTTTTTCTAACATGTTGTTAATAAAAATTTGAGAATGAAAAAAATTACATAATCATGCTGATTAAAGAAGAAATCTTGAAAACACACCAGAGACAGCCATAATCAAAGACAGCAGTAGAATGTTTTCTTGTGGGACGTCATGGTCGAGTAGAACACGAATGGCCATCATGGCTGCTGCTCCGGTTGCCATGGTAGCATCCATCAGCATCACGTAGTGGTCTTTGATGTCCTTCGGAAGACGTAGATAATGGAGCTACAAAAACAACACCAAACCCAAATGGTGAGGAAGACCAGCAGTTCTTTAACCTCCTTAGCATTTTATTTCCACCTGGAAAAACATGCTGAAAACATTATATTTACACATAATTGTAGGTATATGTATTTGAGTATGCATGCACACATGTATGCATACATAACATAATACAGTCGCAGGTGAGAACGAATGCACATACAACGTGTACTCTACATGCAGGGTATTGACTATGCAGAGTACAAGCATTTATGCAGGCAGTCATCTCATATACATAAATGTACACTCGTATACTCCATAGACAAGCAGTGTCATGAAAATATGAAAATACGTGCATGCAATTGCAAGCAAGCCAGAAGAAATGCATGTGTAAATAAAGTACATAATCATATAAAAATAAATTTATTATTTATTATATCTGTTCAGGAAAAAGTCATACTTATAAACCAGTCTGAACAGAAAACATCTCTGCGCATTTCAGTAGGTTGCAAGTCCTTAGTGTGATGCGTTTTGAAACAGCCACCAACACAGGGACTGACATTGCAATCGGGACAATAATAGCACGCACCATCACCGTTTATTAATTTTTTCACACGCACGAGTAACGCTTGGGTGTAATATTGTAAAAACATTGAGACGGCTTTTACCCAAAGTAAAAGAGGTGCATTTCACTGATAAACCATTAGTGCAACAGCAAATGATAAGCAGTTTTGATAGCGAAGGTGACAACTGACCTCGGGTTCACCTGTGTCGAGGTTCGTCTGTATGAGGATTTTTCCAAGCGAGACGTCTTTACAGACATCGCACAATGCGGGTTCCATCGTCTCTCCTGCTCGCAAAATGCTCACTCCACAGATCTACAGACAGATTATGAACTCTTCAATAGCAAAAATCTGCATATATCATTACACAATGTGTGAAAGTAAGGTAAGGTTTACAAGCAAAAGTAATCCATACAGAATGTTTTCATGAAACGAAAGGCTTTGGACCCCTCCCTCCCCTTGTCCATGCTGGCATTACCCCTCCCATTTCTCTGTGTCCCCTCAAACAGAGTACTAAGGCCTAGATAATGCTGTTGATCGTGCAAGGCTAACTATGCTACAGGGTGGGTACTATGAAACTGCTGTATCCAGCAAAGGACCCAAATTAGACCCAATGCAGGACAGACTAAAATTACAGGCTGTACTGAATTAAAATATTGATGTTTGCATTGGGCATAACCCACTCCCTCCCCCATGTTGCATTCATCTGTTTGTGGGTGACCTCTCTCTCCCGTTTTTGCAGAGGTCCTTATTGGACAACCCGTAGCACCAGTTATAGCATCATAACCCAACCAGAAGCACTGGCTTGGGGTTTGAAGGATCATTCAACAGTCACAACCACAGAAACCAAACAGCAGACGACAGCCTCCCAGCTTGAGTTGGTGCTCACTTATTGATTGCAAACAGATGGACGGCTGGCTGACTCAGCATCATATCTGTTACCGGACGACTGTTTATCCTTCTACGATGATCGGCATAGATAAGACAATCGCCTCAGATGAAAATTCTCACCTTTCCTGTATCCATTCTCTTCCCTTCATAAGGCACTCCCTGGGGAGTGTCTACAACAACTGTCTGAAAAAAAAACAGCACAGATAAATCAACCATTTTAAAACTGTACTGCAGGGTAATGGAACTAAATATTTTAACTCCCCGCAGCACTAAACTGCACTTGGTCAGAATTGTAGCAAATCCAAAACAACTTATAGTTTTTACATCAAAGTACAGTTTCAACAATACAGAGCAATTTGCAGTAAAATACAAAATATCTTGACAAGTTCAAAATTTAATGAAACATGGCCCAGGAATGCAAGTCCATTCTGAGTGGTACTCAACCACTTGTCACTCCATCATTGGTTATATAACTTAATGTTACCCAGTGATGCACATATTTCGAATGGGAACATTAATCACTGTATCTGTTGGCAATGGCATGGTCACCTGACATGGAAGACTCTCTGTACTTTACAAGGTTTCACATAAAACTTACCTTGAATGGAAGAAGTGAAAGTGCATACTCAATCAGAAGTCTCATTAAACGCTTTGAGTAGAAGATGAACTCATCGCGAGGCGTCTCTTTGTTCCTATTGACAGTCATCAGAAAATGGTAAAGGAATTTGTTCAGCATTATTGAATTCAAAAGGAGAAATAATTTCTTTTACTAAGTTCAAATGAAGAAATTGTTAGCAAGAAAACAGGGTGATTCAAGTCTGGTCTGGAACAGTGAAGGGTTCACAAATTTTGGGTACCACAATACCGCTAATAATTACTAAATTAATTTAATTAAAACATTAATTAGAAAACATTTCATAATTTTTAATAGCTTCATTAAATTACAAATAAATTAATAAAGTACTTTACAAATCGTTTTTAAGTACTATTATATTAAAACAGAGAACAACAGCAAAACGAAAGACAACTAAATACAAGTAATAACAATATAAAAATGTACCCAAGGGGAACATATCAAAAGACACAGTATGTAAGGCTTAGAAAAATGATCTTGTTATCTTAACAGACCCCAAACAGTGTTATAACAAATTTCAGGTGTACATACATGTATGTACAAACCAGTTCAGTTACAGGAATGCTAACCTAATAAGGTCAAGGAAGTCTGATAAAGATGCTTTCATCCGATCTTACCGGATGAAAGTATGAAGGCCGATCACTTGGTTCGTCTTTTCCAGGGTATGTAGAGTATGGGGTAAGGGTTGGCCTTCGTGAGCTGCCTGCTTCAATTGTGATCTCATCTTAAAGCCCCTCTACACAACAAACACATGTTCCTCATCAGTCATGTTTAGCAATTCATCAGTCAGGCATGTCAATTTATGAACTTTTTCAGATGCCATAGTGGGGATGTAACAACTTTAGGCAAGCAAGGGAGAAATCGTATAGTTTTGAACATGAGGCCGCTGCACTGCAGAGACTTACGATTTGATTCCAAGCTGACACTGCATCATTTGTAAACCTTGATGTTTGCTCCAAGTAAAAACCATAAGTCAAAATTGCAATCCACTGATGACACCTGGCTGAAACCTAAATGCCCATGCACAAACTTTAATCTAATCGAATAGCTCCTTCACTGCAAACACCTTCAAGCAACAATCAATGTTTGCCTCAAAACAACATCATAATTGAAAACACTGATCCTTTGCACAGAATCAGTTAACATCCAAGACGCCCCAAAGACTGGACAGCAGGCTAGAGAGGAAGTATAGCAATGGAGTGTCCATAGTAAAACCCTGCAGTTGCCAATCAGTTGGGAGTCAGAACACTTTGAAGGAATCATCATGGGTGACAGGCTTTGTTTAACAACATCCTTGAATAAAACACTAGATGCGATTCAAACCTCTTGTAGTTTCTGGTGTACGTGGATCACGATTAGATTGATTGCCACAACATTCTCACCACCTAGAAAACAAAACCAAATCCATCCAATCACCCTTTTCATGGGTTCTTCCAAGTGCTGTCATATTTATATCCAATCTGCACCAAGCCTGTCAGCAAGAGCAAGGGCACCCAAACGTAGGGTGGCACCTTGTCCTTGGCCATGAATGCATCTACTCAAAACATGGCTAAATACGCATGAATTCAGCAGACTGCTGTGTTAGTAATGGCTCATGGCTTAACAATGTAGGGAACTTTTGAATGCTGCCTGGGCATCCTGAGGTTTGGGTGGGCAGTGTCCAGTTGCAGGTGAAAACTACCAATCGATGAAGCATGTAACAGATTTCTTTAGTATTTAATAGTCAACAGCGATTAGTACACTGTACTATGCAGTGCTGCACTGAGAGATATCATGGCCTTGCTGTCAGGGGTCACCACTTAACTCTTCTCCTGCAGACCATACCACTACTGCAATGTCAGAATGAACAGATTGAATCAGTTGGATTACAGTGCCTGCCTGACATAACTGAACTGCAAGCCACTGATGGATAACTCTGAATTTGTCCCAAGTGGATAGTGAGTTATGGGTAGCGGAGTACTCGCTCAGTAATTGGGCTGTATTTCCTTAAAATTTGACACCTCAAACCTGAAGCCTGCTAGCTTTTGATGGAATTCGCTGTTCTCAAAATTTATATCGAGTCTGTTATTTTTTTGACAGGCTCACCATCCTCATAAGCTATAAAAAGTCTGGAGTTTATTATCATTTGTTGTTCTAGTAATTTATATCTCAAGAAATAATGCAATGAATGGAACCAACTTACCTCTGGGAACGATTACATCAGCATGTATCCGGCTTGGCTCAATGTAATGGTCGTAAGCTGGCTTTACAAACTTGTGATACTGTTTGATAACTCCATCAATCTCACGACCGCGCTCTGTAATATCACGTCGGAGACGTCGTGCAAGTCGAATGTCAGAGTCGGTGTCGACGAACACCTTCATATCCATGAGCTGAAATGACATGCCAAGAACTGTGTAAACCTTGAAAGTGTATATTAAAACCAGCTCATTCAGAAGCACAAAGGGGCAACCTGTTGAAAGAGGCAAACTGAAATAAGACACTTGAATGAATGAATGAACTTAGTCTTAGCACATAACCTATTCTTAGCAAAGGGGTATGTAATGTATCTGATGACAGTAGGTACAAACTGGTAAGCAGACTATGTGTAGTGATTCTGGACAAATTGTTAACACACATCTGTCTAAACCTCAGATTCACATTTACTGAAAATGAAAATAATTAAAGGCTTTAAAGACTTAGAAATAAAATACTCATAGCGCTAGGATGGCACGTATGATGAAAATAAAGCTTGCATCCTCAAAACAGCACACAGTGAAAAAAGAGCTATAAAGACGCTCTTTAGAATGAGGCATAATGAACACATTAATGACTACAAATACAACAACGTTTTAACTTACGTCTCTCAGCTCTTTCTTTTCAAATGCAAGAATGCCTTCAAATATCACTACATTGGCTCCATAGATGGTTTTCTGCAAAATAATCAAACAGCAGATTAAGAAAGTCCAAGTTTCAAATGCAACCAAAAGAAACTTTCAGAAAGAAATTCTTTAAATCTTTAAAGTGGAAAATATATATCAGTATATTCATGAAATTATTTATGGGAATTTAAATATCACTTAAACTATTCTTAAAGTACTAAACCTAATAATGTCATACACTAAAAAATTCAAGATTAACAAAATAATTAGCAACAGAAAATAACTGTAAAACATAAATTACTAAGAAATTAGTAAACCAACTAGTTCCAAATACAATAAGGAAAAGATAATTCATATAATAAGGAAAAGACAATTCAAAAACACCTGGTAAGCAATCTTACAAAATACCAAACCAGTTTAAATAACTGGCTGAATAAGTATATTCTACAACATTCAGTCATTCACCTTGTAGTTTTCCACCCGATGTGTTGCAAAGTTGTAAACTGGAATATCAACGCTTTTGCCTTCCTTCAGTCTCCGTACGGTGTGAACAATAAGGTCAAGGTCAAAGGCGTCAGGACAATCAAAGTTATACTCGTTTCGGGCTGCTCTTTCATGCTGGTCCTCGTTTAAAGTCTATGAATAAGCAAAGCCTAGAAATTAGGGCATCAAATTCTAACCTAATATACCTACAAATTTTACCAACTGCACAATCTCAAAAGTAACATGTAGAAAATGATAAAGGTGACCCACTAGTTTACAAACACCACATTAAAAATTGATACGCACGGCCCTAAGGTTGAAAAATCATTCGGCTGAGGAATGGAAATCACATCTAACCAAAGATACATCAACAACAGTAGATACGTACATATGTATACACACAAACATAAGTCGTAATATGAGCATATAACCCTTGTAATTAAATCTTTGCATTAGCATCCTGTTCACCAAAGGATTTGTTTCAAATTGGGGCTCATAGTTTATAAAACATTACACTCTGGCAACAACAATATTAAAATCAGTCCTCATTTCTATCATAATTCAACCAGGTCACCTGATTGCCTTTCTCCGATTTGGCAAAACTACAGTAGAACTGTTCATAGCAGATGAGCTTTTCAGTTATGGGACTTAATTTTTTAACAATATCCCGGCATCTGTTCATTCTGCTCGGTCTCTTTTGTTGTTCGGGTCTCAGCTTATGACTCATCTTTATCTGTCTGCTAATCCACTATACAATAAGCCAACGATCTGCCAAAAGACAGAACTTTTTGATCTTTTGGTATTGACCTGACTGTGGCTTAATTTTGGTGTGCCATCGATTTATGCCTTGTCCATTAGACACTGGTGCAATGGATGTTGCTAATTTCAACAGCATATAGACACACAGGAATTGGTACTCAAATACAGTTCAGTAATCAGTTTTATGAGACACACAGTAGTAAATTTCCATCATTTGCTTTCTATAACCATTTTTCTATGTGTGTAAAGATGGCCACTTACTTTGTAGAAGGAATCCATGCTGACCAGGCTGACCCACTGGACATTCAACGCTTCAATGATCCTCCGAGCTACGGTCGTTTTGCCTGACGCACTTCCTCCACAAATACCTTTCCCGTGAGATAAATACAAGTGACAAATTACATGCAGCCCCTTCACACAGGGTTTATGAACATGATAAGCTGCAAATTTGTGGCCAATCCAAGCAAATGGTTAGGATTAATTACACATTGATCAGTTGGCTGATAAATTTCAGTGAGTACAAAAGATGTATAAAAGAAACAAACAGATGAAAAGAATCACTATGGAAGAAACCAAGAATCTCTACTAAGTACTTGACCTACATCAGGTAAAAGGTAAGTGCCTTTGAGATATTTAATTACCTACCACAAACATATTCCTCTCTGAAATTGTTTAGATGAAAATTTATAACTGAAATGTCAATTTGTTTCCAGTCTTTGTATTGCTGCAGTCACCTGCTTTGTCTGAAAGATTCATCAAACTTTTGATCCCAAAAAGCTTTTCTATGGAAGTGCTTATCAAAGTCTGTTACTTTTACATGTATTTGAAAAATTCTTTAAGCAATTCAGCAATTCTTTAATTTACCATTTACTGTATTTAATCTCAGTAGGTCAAAACAAATACCTATCACAAATGCTTCTTTCAGCTGCCCCTGTGAATTGTACCATGGAGGTCGACCAGCTGTAAAAATTGCCTGCTTGCCTGATCGCACCACTGGGCCATCAGCCTCGCTTGTAAATGAAGTACTCGTCGTTCGAGCTCTTCGTCTACCAGCTGCTAACTTGTGAGGACTTCGAGGGGGTGTCTGGCGACCTGAAGTTGGGATGATAAAGTCACGACCATGATCATTGTCCTCCTGGCTCTCGCTACAGAAGAACAGCTTCAGAAGTTAAGGAAACGTCATTCTACTGAAACTAATTAAGTATGTAAATGGATGTTTATATTATATATAAAGTTAGTATCAGCTGGAAGTAATGATCATAAGCTATGCCAAAATCAAATCCACTGCTGTCTTGAATCAAAACTTAATTTTAAAGATTTGGATTGTGGTAACAATGTTAAACAGAACCTACCTTGTCTAAACAAGTTTGGCCCATCTGGTTAGAAGCTAAGCCTGGATGTTTTTTAAGTGTTTAATTTAATAAAAAATTAATGAAGGTACATGAAATCAACCAAATCCTCTGTTCAGGCCACCTACTGTACAGACAAACAATATGGCAGAATCATCACCAGGCTGTGTTTCGTCTGTGAAGAAAAACAGAAGTCATCACCTCTGTTTCCTCCACTGAGAGCAGGGAACTGAACCTCTAACCTTGACTTGAGGCAAACTCTGACTGACCTTGATAAACAAGTCGTGCCTTCCAAGAGCACTATAGTCCACCTTGTCTGGTTTACTATGTGCACCACCAAGCTAATTATCAAGCATGCTCACTAGCACTGCCCTAAACATCATAAATAAGTCATGTAAAGTTCTTAACTTAGAGGCAAATGCAACTAAACAAAGTGAATACATGCAGGCAGGTATTATGGGCTTAACTGTCAATACAAGGCCTAACATCGATGTAAAACACAACAACTATTTTTTCACATTCGGATTGACCTCAAGGCACAAGAGACTTTAGCACAAACTGATTAGTTTCTGGTTTGGGTCAAGACCACTCAGCAAGTCAGGCAACAGTCATGTTCAAAGTATATATTAAAGCAAAATGTGATAATTGTGTGCTTCACAAACTCAAGACACAAACGGTCATTTTGTGTTATCCATTGAGTATGTGTTCAGTTTTCAACACAGAAATACTTAACTAGCTAAAACGCAAATGTTGTAATCCCGAAGTGCTTGGATTAAATTACAGACCTTATCCTGTACGGTCGCCAGCTTATTTTCGATCTCTTACGTCTGATCATTACATTGCCACAGTGTAACATATTTTATGTCTCAGTTACTACGGTCCTTTGTTAGAATGGATAACATCTAAACAGTCTCCACGCCTAGGCTCACAATTGCCACCAACTTGACTGAACATCAAGGCCTTAGGACAACCACAAGTCTTGTTTACAATAAACCGTGTTAAAACTGTTACGAGGCCTGATTTTCACGGTGTACTTGGAAGTCTAGACCAACACGTGGTATATATCCCCGGAAGGCGAAGGACGGCTCTGTGTTTCAAAACACCAATAAAGCCTTTTAAAATCAGACAAATTTATACAAACTTTACCAGTCTGACCCGGACGGGGAAGACATGTTAAGCAGCAGTCCGCGTAAAAATAATTTCCAGTAACAAAGACAAACACGTCTCCGCCAGTTCCAGTAATGAGTATTATCTCAAGAGTACAGATTAGCGCACAGGTTCGCCTTTCAATTAAATAAATTAACCAGCAATGGAGCGTCACCTAGTGACTGAAAGGAAATCGTACAAGCGTTTTAAACGTAAATCATAATGCTTGATTTAATTCTTATGCACGGTGGAGAGCATAGGGCCTACTTTATATCGGTGATAGTCAAATGCAATTTATTGTTGACTGAAAAGTCATACAAACAAGCGTTAGCGTAGCCAGGTATTTCGGCGCTCGGTGCCAGTGACAGTAATCGTCCGCTCCCAATAAATTATAATATACAAATTTGGAATGTTGACGATTAAAGATAGCAGTTTAGAGTAATCATAAGCCTATGTTGAACGTTAATCAATAACACCTAATCTCAGAACTTCTATAGCGCCACTACCCTAATGCTCAAGGCATCAGACGCTGGTCGCTCTACTCCTCTAAATCGTCGTGCAAACCAAATTTCAAGTGAGTGCAGTCGAAATTAAGCGGGAAGAAAGAGAAGTAGGCCTAGTCTAATGAGGAAATGAGTCCAGTAAAAGATGCAGGTCTCGTTTTAACGTGCAGTGATACACAAAATGTACAGCAGTAACTTGAAAAGTGCAGTGATGAAAGGCTGTTTGTGCAGGAAATGAATTGTAACTAATCCATAATTGCTTGTGATCATTATTATTGAACAAAAGTGACAAAGCTCGCCATGCGCAGCGATAAATTTTCCTTAAAGGATGCACTTAAAGAATTTCATGAGCCTTACTATTTTTAGTCTGTGCGACGTTGATTTTAGATGAATGATGAATTGGATGAATTATAGATGAATGCTTTGTCGACATTTGATTTGATAGCCAGAACAGACTTTGCAGAGCAAACATTTGCCAGAAGAGACAGAGCCAGAAACGTAAGGCGAGAGAATGATGTCCTTGTACACAGAAGAGTCAGAGGGAGAAAAAACAAAAGCCCTGGTCGAATGCAAAGTCTGACGTCGCATAGACTGAAAATAGTAAGGCTCATGAAATGTAATCTTGGATGATGTATAAATTATAGCCCTGTCAGAAATTCATTCGCTATCTATGGGCAGCCAACGTACTGTTACGCAGGCCTACTGATTTTAGGATCGACGAGATCCCAGACAACAGTGGCGTCACTGGGGGTGCGCGGGACGCACCGGGTGACATCTTCAGAGGGTGCGACACCAAAGTGGACAAAAATGACCGTCTAAAAATTTTTGGCAGAGTTTTAGCAGATATTTATTATTTTTAAATTAACAATAGCAGATAACAGCAATAACATTTTTCGTAAACCCGGCTTACATGTACGGTACTGCACCTGTATCAATTTACAAAAAAAACATTACTAAGGATACTGTGTGATCTGGTAAGAGACGAAGGGTGGAGATCCATTCGGGTGAAACCATGCCGCCACTGCCTGACGGCCAACCCTATCCACCCGGCATCTTGCGGCTTGCCCCACCCCAAACTGCAGGCTTTCGAATCCCGGATCCGCCGGCGTCCACCTAATGTAGTTTTCCCTTAGTTTGCTATAATTCAAGCGAATGTTACGAATGCCGCGATCTAGCCCAAAGAGCGCCACTAGTAGGCCCTAAGGCCTAAACAACCGATGGCCAGCAATTATGACCTGCAGCAGCTCAGCGCGGTAGGCTCAATGAACGTGTCTGTCATTCAGAAAAATAGACATGAAAATAGTGCATCGGGTATTCCCCAGAGGCAGAATGAGAAATCGTCTGAAACCACCGCCCATCATTACGGAGAAAAGTGTCTATGACTAATTCAAACCATGGAGTCTGTCTGGCTATCATAGCCTATGGGTCTGAACCGAAACGCCGATTATTATGTAGGCTATACATGGGAGAAGCTGTGAGTTAGCGCGATTTCCTTTGTTTAGCGACTGCCGTGTCATTTCGCCAATAGGGCCTACGTAGGCATAATGTTCAATCGTGGAGTAAGGAGAGCAACAGACATGGGCGGCGATCGGGGGGGGGGGTCCAAGGAAGACAAGACCCCACCTTTAACAGTGGGGGACACACAATAGCCTACAGTTGTCCCTCCAAATTTTGAAGAAACACTGAAAAGGTCAAGAAAGTTTCTCGCGCGTGGGAACGAAAAAATGTTTGACCTCTTTTTTTGACCAGATCAGTGGCGGTGATCTTGTTTGACAGGTGAACTGATCTGGTCAAAAAAGATCAGATCAGTTCAAAAGTCTCCCCCCCCCACCCGTCAAACAAGATCGTCGTCAGTGGCAGCAGGCCGTGGCAGTTTCTGTTTTTACATCGCTGTGCATTAATTACGATAGCGGAGTTGTATGCAGAGGTTGCCTGATGAAATTTATTTCACAGACCCAACGCTCGTGGAATAGGTTTGTGCCCTGCGGCGCCTGCGCTTGGCCTTCGAGTGGCGCTTTAGAAGTTTGGCGATTCGTAATCGTAATCGTAATCTCCAAACTTCTAAAGCGCCACTCGAAGGCAGTGCCGTTTTAAGGCCTAGGCACGCGAGGCACATGCCTATGGCTCCGCGCAACCGGGGGGCCCCGCGGCGGCCCAGAAACAAAATAACAATATTATAAAAATACCAATATTATAAGTTCTGTTCTAACAAGTATCAATTCTGCAAAGCAAAGTAAGAACAATAATACATTTTTAAACAAACGTCTGCTGCGGTCTACATTTTTTAGTTAAATATAATTATTGGTTATAACTTAAGAGCAGAGCGTCATAGAAGTTAGACTGAAATAAATCAATAATTTTAAAGCACGGCGGCATGGCGCGCAGCTTGCTGTATATTTTGTTTTCATTGTCTGCTTTTTACCACGCTATTCAAGGAATTTATTATTTCTTGGTAAGTTAATATTAATTTTTAATATTAGATCTCTCTCAGTCCTATAGGCCTAATCTAGTTGTTTTCTAAATTGTTTTAAACTTTAAATTATAAAAAAGGCAAAAAATCATAATCAAATTTCTCACAGTTAAATGAGTTATTAGAATAGATGTCGGTACTCGGTACTGAGTCGCCGTTGGTAGTGAACTTAGCAAACTTATTTAACTTAACGAAATCTAATACTGCTCTTGTCACTTCAGTTCCAAGTACCTCCTCCAATGTATAACGTTAAGTTATTTTGATAGTTTCTACCCGTTTTTTTATGTAGATTCAGATTGTAATTGTCAGTTATCACCGTCGTTCACAGTTAACCGATTTGTCATTTTTATTTTGACCAATTGTCACTATAAAACTACGATCTATTAAGCAAACTATAAGATAGCCCACCAAAATGCGTAGAAATTTCATGAGTGGTGCTGGAACTGGAGAAAAGTTGCAGAGAGGTTGCTTAATTGATTCCTAAATGTGAACACCTAAAATACTATATGTCAGTGTCATTTGCAAAAAAATCAGTGCCATCTTTGTCAATAATCTATGCCATGATAAAGAATGACAATCTGGAATCAACGTTTCCAGACGTTGAAATTGCAAGAAGAATGTTTCTGTCAATGATGGTGACAAACTGTACGCGTGAACGTTCTTTCTCAAAACTTAAATTAATCAAGAACGAGCTTGAATTGCCTGTCTGCCATGAACATAGAATCAGTTCAGCGGCGGCGCTACACCAAATGCTCTGGTAAAAACCTTTGCCCTGGTCGTTTCTCTGCCAGAATTTTTTGCGCTACCCAGAATTTGTTCGTGGCATAATCGCCCTCTGCATCGGTTGCTTGTATGACTGCCCTGGCTATGCCCTGGCTACAAAAAATATCTGGCGCCGTCACTGAATCAGATGTGTTGAAGTCTGTGAAGTTCGATGATATTATAAGAGACTGCTCAAAGCAAAACATGGCAGTGATGTTTGTAAGAAAAATGTTGCGACAAAGTCACAATTCATGTAGGCCTATAGCAAACATTTACTCATACAATCTCATATTAAATTTGTACAACAAATAAATTAACAATGTAAACTGTAACGTATGTTAAACTAAACTTTTATTTTACACTTGTAGTACAAAGATTGCTGTGTTAGTATGAGTTTAGTAACAGTTCTATTATATTAATAAATTTAACAAAATGACACCCATGCACATGCAATGCATTACTGCAATACCCTATACGTTATGTGATACTGAGAGATTGAGGTGGAAATCGATCGGGTTACGTTTAAGGTAAGTTAGGATTTGTGCGGATTGTGCCTAGGGCCCCCAAACTCCTTAAAACGGCTCTGCTCGAAGGCCAAACGCAGGTCACCAGCCTATTCACGAGCGCTACGTCAGATCAGAGGGGGTTCCAGAGAGTAGTCCAAGAGAGATCCGAGTCCGGTTTCCAGAAGGCCAAACCAATTCAGAGTGGGTTTCCAGAGAGTTGTCCAAAAGATGCCCAAGTCCGATTTCCAAGAGGCCAAACCAAATCAATTATTATTACGCAAGGGGCTGCAGTTAGGCCTAACTTGGTTTAATTGTTATAGCAGTATTATGTTCTACAACTTAAACTATTTTTATTAATAAATCCTAACTTTCAACGGCCTCATAAAATTTGTATAAAGCTGTGGAGAAATTTGGCGTTCCTAAGTAGATATTAATTTCAATTGGGCTTTAAACTTTGCGTTGGCCTGCATAGCTAGGCTACTTAGGCTAGGCCTACTAAATATCACCCCGTGGTTGAACTAGCGGTAACGAAGTCACCCGCAAGGATTAAATTGTCGGGGGTTTGGGAGGGTTCAACCCCAGTTCATTTTTCAAACCTCCAGTTAGGCTAATTCCCAAAAATTACCGGGTTGGAGTGAGAGTTAAACCCCCCGCGCAACTTTCAGTGCTTTAACCGTTTAAGGCAGCGTATTTGTTAAATTAATGAAAACTATTGGTATGTTTTTTTTCTGTTTTCATTCAGATCACTTCAGTGTTTGTTAAGTCATAACTTTTTGCTAGAAATCTTAATCTTCTGAAAAAAACTCGAGAGCTTTCCAGTAAGCTATTCTTCATTGTTAATTTTTTTAGATACAGCTAAGGATCGAATACACCCACTACAATTTATCATGTATACCGGTTTTAGGTAAGCCCCTATATAAGAAATTATTCCGGTCGGGACATCCGGACATGATTGTAAGAATAAATTGGAAATTATATTAGAAGATGATTGGACACAAAATACACGTGATGAACATCGTTTCCGTGATTGGATGCTGATTGATGACGTCATCCTGCAAAACAAAGGGTACGCCATGACAACGTTCGTAGTTTCTCTAATGGTGTAACGGAGAGTAGACGTGCGTTTATTTGAAGATTCGTCTGAATCGTTTTCACTCGAAAAGCCCGTATTTTTTGGCAGAAATGACAAATCTGATGTTCATAAATAAGAAGATCAACAAGGGTATCGATTACACAAGGTATTTAAATCTTTATTTATCCAAATATTCGATAGAAACGAGCCGACAGGACGATGACAAATTAAAGCCGATAACTTTGTTAGCAGTGGCGGCGTCAGACATTTTTGTAACCAGGGCATAGCCAGGACAGTCGTACAAGTAACCAGTGCAGAGGGCGATTTATGCCCGAACAAATTCTGGGCAGAGAAAAAATCCTGGCAGGGCAACGACCAGGGCAAAGGCTTTTTTACCAGGGCATTTGCCCTGGCTCGCCCTGGTGTAGCGCCGCCCCTGTTTGTTAGAGATGGTTAACTGCACGAATGTGGTTTATTTCGAAGGTAATAACAGATCGTCTACCACCCAGATATTAAAATTAATAAAGAATTAAAGTCCCTTACAAAAATTTAAATAAACTATTCTCCTAATGAAATTGAGCAATACAAAGAAAAAGCAGTCAAGACCTGCTAATCGTTTCAGACAATACGAAATACGTTAGTTGAGCTCTGCAGAATTTTTTCCATACGTAGTCCTATAGGCCTAAACAAATACATGGATACATGACATTGTATACCAGAGTCGGACCATGGGACCATTTTAGAGTTCTTGCTATTTCAATTATACAAGGGGCCCATGCCCAACCTGGCCTGTAAAATGCAACATTACAACGAATTAATTTACTGCATATCCTGCACATAATTAATAAATGATATAGTGGCCTAAATAATAATAATAATAACAATATAAATAATAATGATAGGCCACAAACGTTGCTGTTATTGCTTTTAAGTGTTATTTGATATACTATTTAATTGATTTTTGATGCAAATTGTTTCCTATTCAGCTCTAAGAAATTGTGAAATGAAAAGTCTGAGAAGTAGGAAACTTGCAGCAATGTAGCATTTAAACAAAATAAGCATTTTTTAAAACTTGTGTGAACAGTGGCGGTACAGCCCAACATGTACACTTTAAAAACTGATAGCAAAAATTGTCAAAACCAATTAGAGTTTAAAGGAAATTGTAAACAGTTTAAGAGTAAACATAATGAGTTTTACTCTGTGCAAGTATACCATCTCAGTTTCTTTGTAACAGTATCTAGTCATTCTAGTGCTATTGTATTCCTCCTGCTAAAGTGCATAATGCATATATAATAACTAGTTCAAGTTCTCATAATTAGTAACGTCACAGCTATACATACTGTTACAGATTTAGGACACTATAAATCTTCATCTCAGCAGATTTGGCAGACAGTTTTTCATATGAAATTATTGTCTGATATCTTATTGGCTTAGGCAAAATCTGACTCCATTGGGTCTCCAGAGTTACAAGGTTCGGGTGTATTAGTCCTTCCTTACGCAATGACCTGCCCCCTCTCTCCGTAGCAAGATATTGCTTGGGATCTCGTCCTCTTCTCTCCGCTGCCTAAAGACCTTTCTTTTCCCTCGGAGCTGTCACGCTGGGAGCGCCTCTGAATAGTCTAGGCGTCTAGAGGCGCTTTATAAATAACTAGCTGGATTACCCGGCGTTGCCCGGGGTTATAAGTTTCACACCACCACCACCACCACCACCACCACCACCACCACCACCACCACCACCACCACCACCACCACCACCACCACCACCACCACCACCACCACCACCACCACCACCACCACCACCACCACCACCACCACCACCACCACCACCACCAACAACAACAACAACAACAACAACAACAACAACAACAACAACAACAACAGCAACAACAGCAACAACAACAACAACGACTGCTTGGCAATCTTGGCAGTCGCCCTCTGGCGGCGACTGCTTGGCAGTCTTGGAGGCCCTTGTGGCGTCTGGCGACCTGTGCCGGAGACTGCTTCGAAAGTCTTGTAGACGCCTTCTGGCATCTAGCGACCTCTGCCGTGGAGTGACTGCTTCGCAGTCGCCCTCTGGCGGCGACTGCTTCGCAGTCTTGGATGCCCTTGTGGCGTCTGGCGACGTCTGGCGGAGACTGCTTCGCAGTCTTGTAGACGCCTTCTGGCGTCTAGCGACCTCTGCCGTGGAGTGACTGCTTCGCAGTCGACCTCTGGCCGCGACTGCTTCAGTCTTGGAGGCCCTTGTGGCGTCTGGCGACCTCTGGTGGAGACTGCTTCGCAGTCTTGTAAACGCCTTCTGGCGTCTAGCGACCTCTGCCGTGGAGTGACTGCTTCGCAGTCGCCCTCTGGCGGCGACTGCTTCGCAGTCTTGGAGGCCCTTGTGGCGTGTGGCGACCTGTGGGGGAGACTGCTTCGCAGTCTTGTTGACGCCTTCTGGCGTACAGCGGAGACTGCTTCGCAGTCTTGTATATGCCTTCTGGCGTCTAGCGACCTCTGCCGTGAAATGACTGCTTCGCAGTCGCCCTCTGGCGGCGACTGCTTCGCAGTCTTGGAGGCCCTTGTGGCGTCTGGCGACCTGTGGCGGAGACTGCTTCGCAGTCTCCCGTGGACTGACTGCTTCGCAGTCGAAGAGGGTGAACCGGGCGTTGGCGTGTTAAAGAAAACGCCAGAAATCTAGCCCTCACTGCCGGTCTGTAGTCGGCCTCGCCCTTAGTAGAGCACACTGGTTGTTTGATATACTGTAAATAATTTAGATCTTTGTCTTTGAACATACATGTGTTAAAATTTTGCTGTAAAGCGATGAATATACTTCGAATCGATCGTCATTATATTTTGTGCGAAAGTAAACAACTTACGCGCATTATTAGTGACGTTGGGGAATACCGGCGCCATAAATAGAACCGCGGTGTCGTTAAGCGGATTATTAATGACGTTGGGGAATACCGGCGCCATAAATAGAACCGCTTGGCAGTGGAATAGGCGAGCTTGCGCGTTATGGACGGTCGGGTGGGTAGCGTTTTGGGGCATTTTCACCATGGTAGGGTTGAAAACGGAGGACGCGAACCCCTCCACTGGGTGTCCGAAGCCAAGGCCGACACATTAGTGAAGGTTTCGAGTGAAAAGGTGCAAAATTGTATAAGTTAAGCCCGGTCAAACAGACAGACAGACACACAGACACACAGAAAGCTGGCTTTATTTATAGAGATAAGATAAGATAACGTAAAATGACGTCAAATAACGTCAAAACGTAAAGTGACGTCAAATAACGTCATAAGGTAAAATAAAGTCATATAACGTAGTGACCTAAAATGATGCAATATAATATAATAGATGCGAATAGCGTCATATAACATAATGACCTCAAATAACGTTACATCTATATAAATAAAGACAGCTTTCTGTCTGTCTCTCTGTCTGTTTGACCGGGCTTAACTTCTACAATTTTGCACCTTTTCACTCGAAACCTTCACTACTGTATCCGCCTCGGCATCGGACACCCAGTGGAGGGGTTCGCGTCCCCAGTTTTCACCGCTAACATGGTGATAAGGGCCAAAAACTCGCCCCACGGCATAGGAAATTTCCACTCCCTACTACAAATTAATTATAGCACAATGACGTTATACCTAAAAATAGCACCACGGACGCGTACGGAAGATTTGGAAATTTCCGGCGCCGGTATTCCCCAACGTCATTAATAATGGCCATAGCGTCGTTGTTTACTTTCGGAAAGAATTTAATAACGATCGCTTCGAACTAAATTAATCGTTTTACAGCAAAATTGTAACACAGGTAGGTTCAAACACAAACAGACTGCAAAGCAGTCACCGCCACAGGGCGACTGCGAAGCAGTCAGTCCACGGCAAAGGTCGCTAGACGCCAGAAGGCGTATACAAGACTGCGAAGCAGTCTCCCCCACAGGTCGCCAGACGCCACAAGGGCCTCCAAGACTGCGGACCAGTCGCCTCCAGACAGGGGCGGATCTAGACTTTTACTTTACGGGGGGCGATTTCATGGACGTCCAAGGTCAAAGGAATTAAAATTAAAATTACTTATCAAGTTTAGAGCATGATTAAAGCAAGGGCGTGTAGAAGTAATATTCAAACTGCAGTCCGGCGCTCTACATGCGTAATAATAATCACATAACATTTATCCTGTAGTACAGCATAGCATATCAAATTTTTTAATTTTAAATAAAACAAATTTTTGGACTCTTAGGGGGGGCGATCGCCCCAATCGCCCCCCTCTGGATCCGCCACTGCCTCCAGAGGGCGAATGCGAAGCAGTCAGTCCACGGCAGAGGTCGCTAGACGCCAGAAGGCGTCCGCTGTACGTTGCCTGCTCTCCAGTTCGGGCCAGTAACAATCTGTTTCTTCTGGCACCAAATGGCAAGACAACTAATGTTGTTTATCTCCAAGCTCTACAGTTAAATTTAAAATAAACCCAACGCCGGGTTCACCCTCTTCGACTGCGAAGCAGTCAGTCCACGGGAGACTGCAAAGCAGTCTCCCCGACTGCGAAGCAGTCGTCGCCAGAGGGCGACTGCGAAGCAGTCAGTCCACGGCAGAGGTCGCAATACGCCAGAAGGCGTACACAAGACTGCGAAGCAGTCTCCCCCACAGGTCGCCTAAATTTCTTCCTTATTCGCTACACGGATTTAAACTTATACCTAAATTTGTTGCTTATTCGCTACAGGGATTGAAATTTATAACCCCGGGCAACGCCGGGTAAACCTTTCAGTCCACGGCAAAGGTCGCTAGACGCCAGAAGGCGTATACAAGACTGCGAAGCAGTCTCCGCTGTACGCCAGAAGGCGTACACAAGACTGCGAAGCAGTCTCCCACACAGGTCGCCTAAATTTCTTCCTTATTCGCTACACGGATTTAAACTTATACCTAAATTTGTTGCTTATTCGCTACAGCGAATGAAACTTATAACCCCGGGCAACGCCGGGTAAACCAGCTAGTAACGTAATAACGTCAAATAACTTGAAGTAGGGTAATGACGTAAAATGACGCAAAAATAACGCCTTAACTTAAAATGACGTAAATTTACGTCAAATAACGTAAAATGACGCCAAATTACGTTAACGTAATAGCATCAAATAGCGTTAAATTACATATTGACGCAAAATGACGCCAGGCTACGTAATAAGCGCAAATAACGTAAAATAACGTTATAACATAAAATGACGTGAAATAAGGTCATAACGTAGAATGACGTCTTATAACGTCAAAACAATGTCATTACGTCAAATAACGCGTTAAGTTGTTAACGTCAAATTACGCTAAATAAAACCAAGAAGTAAAATCACTTCAAATAACACGACGTAAAATAACTCAAAATAACGTAATAACGTCAAATAACGTAAAATCGTTAAATAACGTAAAACAACCTCATAACGTAAAATGACGCAAATAACCTCATAACGTGAAATTACATAAAATAACGAATGACTTAAAATAACGCAACCTAACATAATAACCTCAAATAACGTTATATAACATAGGCCCCAAGTGACGTAAAATAACGTTATATATCACGATACATGAGAGATGTTCTCTACTGGCTCTCCTACCCGCAGCGCATTGCCTACCGGGTCTCGGCCCTGGTCCGGCGATGTATGGATGGCCTATCACTCCATATCTGCGGCAGCTTTGCTGCTCCACTGCATCCCTCATGCGCCGTGGTTCTCTTCGCTCGGCTGTGCAAGCGGAGCTCCTTGTTCCTGGTGCTCGGACTGCTATCCGGCATCGCTGTGCATTCTCTGTGGCTGGCCCGGCGACCTGGAATGGGCTCCCTTTAGCACTGCAATTAACGCCAATAGGTCACCCTACCTTGTTTCTTTGTAGCCTTAAAACTGTTAAGTTTGACAGTGGTTGGGCTGGGAGCGCTCCTGAGTAGATAATCTTAAAGGGACGCTGTATAAAACCACTGAAATAAATAAATAACGCTATAACGTCAAATAGGGTCAAATGACGTAATGACGCAAAATGATGCGAAACGTCATAATGTAAAAATAAAGTATCGTCATAACAAATATACACAGATCCTAAGGTCACAAACATACAGTTAAAGAGACAGACACAGTCCACAGTCCCTAAAGTCAGACAGAGACACTAAAAGAATCACGTAGACTGAGAGATCCTAAAGTCAGCAGAAGCAGTTACAGAATCAGAAAGACACAGGTCCCAAAGCAGACACAGACATTTAAGGAACCAAATACGGGTCCTAAAGTCAGCCACAGGCAGTAAACGAAACAGACACAGATCTTAAAGTCAGAAACAGACAGTAAAAGAAACAGATAGACACAGATCCTAAAGTCAGACACCATCTTGCATTGCATTTGTCTAGCACTTGGTCTAAGTTTGAGAACGGTACTTGGTTCTCTGTTTTTTTCTGTTGCTGCTCCGAGGCTCTGGCTTCGCTGAATTCGTTGTCAGTTCTGCGCGTTTTCTTATGTAGTTCAGGTCTGCAATAAAATCCTAGTTACTTGGACTGCTTATCCCCCGTGGTCTGTCTTCCGGCCTCTTGAACATCATGTCCTAATAATAATTTCGTAATGCATTTTTGCTGATGAGCGACTATGAATTAATGTCTTGTGCATAGCATAATAGGAATTTCCGAGTCAGACTACTGATGCACCTTAAAATCACATCGGATTAATCGGGACCCATTTCTCCCAACATTTCAACCGTTCCGATTCGTCTAGAAAAAGTAATAGTGAAATGTTGAGCGGATAATATACTGGCCGATCTTCAAGCCTCCTCGTCCTCTTCCTCGACAGGAACAAAAAGAATGGACTCAATCTAGATTCTAGAAAGTCGTTACACATAATATTATTTTCATAACAACTGGTTTGATATTCTTACGCTTGTGTTTCGATTGTGGAGATGCACAGCTGTCGACAGATGTGGTTTGTTGTTCCAACCACAAAAACCGCCTTCTGTCGACGGTTATCGAGTCTTTCGAAGGATCTTTGCTACTTCCGACAACAGCTTCATCATTCCACCGGCAACAATTACAACAGACAAGGGTCACTGTAAAGTCGCCAAGTCATTTTAGACCGGGAATCATGTAATTCGATTTATTACCTCTATTATTAAACGAACACAATTATTTCAACGGATTGAATAACAGTTCAATTCAATTCAATTCAATATTCGTTTATTTGATAAATGGGTCATTATCCGAAATGTGCAGAATTGATGTCCCACGCTGTTTTTTTTAGTTTTTGCGATAATTTCTTCAAAATTTGTTTGCCTATCCTTCAAAGAATGAGCAGATTAACATTTCCCATCATTGTTTTAGCTGCTAGATTTTGGAAATTTAGAAATAAATTACTAAATGTATGCAAAATATCATTACCATTCTCTGTCCGAGACGGTGTACAATGCTTTAAATTCAGCTTTTACGCAAACTTATTCCATTACAACCTGTAACAAAGGTATATTATTTTGATTAATTAGCAGCTAGCATATGCAATAATTAAACATTTAGACTCATTCTCGTAACATTTATTTCTTTTTGGGCCTATTTATACTTGTCCATGGAAGTAAGCATCATAGCCATCTCAATTTTTCGGAAGCCTATAACTTTCAGAGAACGTGCTTACTTACTAAAAGAAAAACATCAGGAACAAGATATTGTCAACTAGTAATGGAATCACACAGATTTAAGTTGAAATTCATGATGTTTTATTTTTAATTTAAGTTTGTGTGTTCCAAATTACAAAAAAAGTAAATTTCTGTTTCATTACCATCTCGTGTTGTATTTCCTGGTTTAGGTAGATTATAACATTGATAACTTATTTTATTTACCGCTTTTGTTGAACTGATTTAAATTACTTATCTGACAGAGTAATTCAAGTGAAAATATTTGACGGCTGTCATAAATTTCATCATTTTGTCATTACCATTCAGCGGTTGTTTTTCATCATTACCATCCGAATACATCAGATTTCTGCTATTTTCTCATGACAGTCGCATCTTGCCACGGATGGTAATGACGCATTGCTAAGAGTGAATTACATGTATTTTTTGTGAATTATTTGATTTACAAATAAATTGCAAGTAATTAGAATTTACTAGCAACTCTCAAAATGTTGTTGAACTTGCATCTAATGCATATAACATACAGTTATAGCTAATGCTGCACAGATTTTTTTCTGAAGCTAAAAATAATATTTCTTTTTTTGAATAATTTCGAAAAATGTCTTAATTTCTTGACACCAGACTAATATTTTATGTGAAGGAAAGGCCTGTTGTATTCCTACTTAATGCTGGCATCATCTACTTTTAGGAAATTGACATTTTATAAGCACCAGTAGAATATTTCAGGTCTTTGTGATTAAATATGATTACACAAAAAGGTCGGACTGTAATGAAAAAAGAGGCGTTTTGTCTTTATAAATTCTGATAAAAATTAACTTATGATTACAAATATAGTGGATTTCTTTCAAATTAGTTAAATTTAACTATGTACGTGACTAAAAAAACACAACCAATTTTGGGGAAAATTTTTTTTTGTTTTTCGGAGACGAAATTTGTAATATTTCGGATAATGACCCAAATACAGGCTGTCACAGACGCAACTTGTTTACATTTTCATTAATATATGTTCTTGAAGAGAACACGAGAAATAAAATTTCGGTCGTCTTTGTTTGGCAGGTTAAAGTCGTGTTTCCGGGTGCGGAGGTGTGCAAGTTCAATATTTGTATCCCTGCTGTCAACAGCCAACGACCCTGGCAGTCAAAAGCACGCACGTGGTTGTTAAAAAATAAATACTACTATTTGTCTTCTGTCGCGAACTTTTCAACGAGCACACGTAATCTTGTTGAAAGAGACTGGATGTCTTCTTGTAGAAACGACAGAAGAGCACACTGTCAGTGAACAATTTCAGTCTCGAAATCAAAGTCGTGAGATGGCAAGAACTAGTTCTTTAAAAAAATCAAGCCGAGAGTAAGTCTATGCTTATGACGTAATTATTAAAGAAATAAGTCTAGAGAATCAGCTTACCAGATTGACGCAAGGAAAAGATGACATACTGGGCCAATACGCTGAAAATTTCGATATAACTTTGGTCATCGGAAGCCATACTAAGAACCGCATTATAGCGAGATCGTGTTACGATTTTTTGGGCGCCGTAGACGGGCCTATCTCGGGATTACCATTAGATAGATGTGATTACGTCCGGAAGCTCAACACATTTTGGGGCCCAAGTCTGACCGTACTTGTTATATCCGTGTTTTCGTTTATAAGGAAGCGTCGTGTTATAAAATGTCTCCTTTTAACTACATTTCTACTGGAACACCTTAAAATATTATTATGACGCTATATAAGTTTGCGAGTTCAAAATACATCTCGAGCAACTTAAAATTAAAATGTGGCGCTATATGGGCCTAAGTAATCGAGTTTAATTGGACCGCGAGCCTTTTCATGGACTTTATTAGTGAATAAGCTGCCATCCTGCGCCCAGAAATTTCAATATTAGATATAAGTGAATATAATCAGCTGATCTCCAAAGCGTTAGAATGACTGATTAATCACCGTTTCCTGCTGTCGTGGTCTTCCCGTCCAACTGTCGTTGAGTGGAAGGAGTGCAATCGTTTTCCTATGAACGCGACAAATAAGCCTTTTATCATTCTGTGAAAATCCCATCTTAGCCACATGCGAACAACGTCGACAGAACTAATTTGGAAAATTGGCCAAGAGTAGGCCTACAAGCTTATTTTGAAACAAAATTAAAGAACCCACTTCTTCCTAGAATTAAAAACTCGAGAGAACTAGCTTAATATACGCAGGAAATGAAAGAAACTAAAAAAAATTCAAACATAAAAAATTATAAAAACTTAAAATTCAACAATAAAAATTATCAAATGTAGCCTAAATGAGTTATATTTTGGCGCTCCAGACCTTACCAGTGTGAGAATTGCTAAAAAAAAAGAGGGGGGGGGGCTTAGACTTTGATGAGTTTGATCCATGTGGAATTGAATATTTTAATCCGTATTTTGCAAACTGAGAAAATTCAAAAATGCAATCATCATCATCAGGATCCGTGGGCCGAAGGCCCGTAGGTGTCCAATGCATGGTCTATCAGTTTTTTTTCCAAAGTCCACGGTCTTGTGCTAATATTCTTAAGCTGTGCAGATCTTGTTTACACCAATCTTCGATGTCGTCTATCCACTCTCTGTTGCGTTTGCCCCTCCGCCCATTTCCATCCATAGTTCCCATCATCACGGTTTTAATTTTTCTATTGTCATCCATTCTACATATATGCCCAAATAGACTTAGTTTTCTCTTCATTATTGTTTGCTATAAAAAATAGACTTAGTTTTCTCTTCATTATTGTTTGCATTAGATCTTTCTTTATATTCAGTCTTCTTCGAACCTCCAAATTTATCACCTTCATTGTCCAATTTAAGTAAGTAAGTAAAGTAAATATATTCTATTAGTACCAACTGCTTATATCGCACTTTGGTTTACATAAATAGCTAGTTTATACAAAATAAAGCATTCTTGTAAGAAATGTTTTCCTAATTAAATTGTCCGCCCTGGGTATTAATCGGTCGTGCAGTCTTGGCCTCATGGAATAGTGCTGTGGCCTCAGCGGTGGGAGATGATGGTTCAATACATGGCTGGCGTCATGCAGTACCGCTGCGAAGAGACCCCCGTCTACAAGGCTACATAATTGCTCGAAGGTGGGGCTATCCGCAGGGAGATAATGCAGACGCACCAGACGGTCTAACACGGACTGCAGCCGATCCCGCTTCTGTTGACCCGCGAAGCAGATCTAGATTTAGGTGTAGTATCCTTCTATACGAGTACATTTCAAATGCCAATATTTTATCCTGGTCCGTCTTTTTAATTGTCCATGATTCACAGGCATAAAGAGCTGCGCTAAACACACATGCTTTTAAGATATTTAATTTGGTCTTGTAACTGATTTGTTTGGTTTTCCATATGAAAAAAATGCAATAGAAAACCTAAACTCCTTCAAGAGATGACATCCCCAAATTTATTGGTATACAATTCACATGGTCACAAATCTCACAATGAACCAGAGCATTACTTTATTAGTAACCCACAAAGTTAACTGTGAAAGAAATGCCAAAATATGTGCAAACATGATCACACTAACACAACTGATGGGGTTGGAAACGACCCCCAGGGGTGTGCAATGAAGGCTTAACTGTGGGGTTCTAAGAAAGACTAGGGTTTGAACCCCCAGACCCCGACAATTTTCACCCTGGAAGTTACTGAGTCTCATCCAAAAAGGCAAATAACTTCCGAGATTTGTAGCTTAAAGATCGGCAATTCGATCTGGATTTTGCAAATTTCGATAAAAACTCGTTATTTTTTGTGATTATTTCGGTTCTCCTGATAGACTTACATATCCTTCGACGAAGATTGGTTCGAAACAGCAGTTGACGGAGCGGAAATCGCAAGAATTTCGACGAACAAGAGTAGATTTCTACAAATTTAAGAAAATGTTTGATTTCGAAATCTGAGCTTCAACTGAAAATCGGGATAATACGGTGACGCAGGCATTACGTCATTTTGACCTTTGTCAATGTTTCAGCGTTTATCATAGGCTGCAGCCTAAATTAACCTTTCTCTCTTTGTACGTGTGTAAGTCTAGAAAGTCTCTCTGTCTGTATGTTTGATACAGACAGTATTGTATTGTATGTAGAAATTTATAAAGCGCCTCTCGCAGAATAACTATTCAGAGGCTCTCTCAGCACAGAAGCCCCAGGGAAACAGAAATGTCTTTAGGGAACGCAAGACCGATGAGGAAAAGCTAGTCATTAGTTTGGCTCTGAGCAGAGGAGGAAGGTCATTCCAGATCATGGGACCCACTACAGCAAACGCCCGATGCTGGGCCAGGGCCGTTTTAGCCTTGGGAACAAAAAGATCAAGCCGATTCACAGAGCGCAATGGGCGAGAAGAATATGCAGATAGAGGCTATCGCAGATAGTTCGAGAGATATTTAGGGGCAGTACCGGTAACAGGATGAGATTTAGAGACAAGGAGGAGGATCTTATAAAGGATGCTCGCGGCAGTTAGGGAGCCAGTGCAGAACATCAAGCATGCAAGTAGAGATATGGGCAAACCGGGGGAGTCTAGCGATGAGCCTAGCAGAAGCATTTAGAACAGATTGAATTAGTATTATGCTTATACCACTGTCATGCAGCAGTTTGGTCCTAAATGCAGCTGCGAGATTAATAGCATGTCTGCCACGCTACTCACGCATTTCATCCTCCATGTTTGAGCAACTGCACTGGCATCCTCTCTGCACGTATTACGTTCAAAATCCTTATTCTGGTGTCCAAGACACTGCGGGGTCTCGCCCCCAAATATTTAATCGATGTAATTCACCGGCCTCTTTCTGTCTCCTCGCATCTTCCACTTCGCTCCTCGAACAGATTAGATCTTTCAGTTCCTCATACTAGAACAGCTATGGCGCAGTCCCGATCTTTTGCCTCAATTGGTCCCTCTCTCTGGAATACACTGTCTCCTACTCGCTCTCAAATTTTAATAGGTAACCCCTCGTCTTCTTTTGCTTTCCTCGGGACTAATTTCTTTTCTCCTGGCATTGCGCACTGGGAGCGCCTCTGAACGGTTCACCCTAATAGAGGCGCTTAAGGAATGTTTAAATACAACACAAAAATACAATGGTGTTTGCGCGTAAATTACCCACTACGCATAAATAAATAAAACTGTTCCAAGGCTTATCTACTTCTATACAAAGGTTCTGACTAGCATTACCAATACCAAGTGACAGGAAATCACAGGAAATCGATCGTAGGTTTAAAATAACATTGAACCGTAAAACGTGCCAATAAGCAGGGACGTAACTAGCGTTGGGCTTGGGGGGCTTAAGCCCCCCCAAACGAAGTTGAAGCCCCCCAAACAAGTCAAGCCGTTGTATGCTTACGGCTAAAATTCGTATGAACACTGTATAAATGTTGCCATGTTCAAGGCTTAAGCCCCCCAAACGAAAAATCCTAGTTACGTGCCTGCCAATAAGAACTTCTTTGCATCGACTTACAATCTGAATCTCCAGTAGTTTGCTTGTCATTACTGTGTTCAAACGATGTTCGTTTCTTCAACTTGGCGTAGGGGATGCGGTAAGATCTGCAGAAGAAGAGACACAATCAAAATCAATAGGCCTATTGCAAGAAACACCAATCGTTTGTCTGTAAGTGTTGTGTATATCGAAAGGGAATATTACAGACTCAAGTTTGATCACAAAAGTAAACCGCCTACGACAAAAATTGTAAGCGAATCGCAGGAAGCAAATTTTAAAAATTCAATCCAAATTAAAGACGCAATGAAAGCCTTAGCATGGCGTATCTCTGAATTAACTGAATAAACTATTTATACTGTGACGTCACACAATGGACGTCTTACACTTTGTAAGACGTCATTTACTTCGCATGCGTTAATTCATTGATTCATGATTTTCTATATTAAGATGCTTAACGTATACAGAAGCTCATGGATAAGCTAAGTATTATTTATTTATTCTTTAATTAAGCGCCTGCAAACGCACTGCGCTGTACAAGTACATGTTATGCGATAAATCTTAACTACTAACAGAACAGACAGCAGTGTATTTTACACGGCGCAAATTTGCAGCCTACAAAGCATGTCCGCCTATGGGACTCGATCTCTGTACCTCACACACTCTACGCCAGATGAAATCCAATGCGCTACCGGGCCCCCAAGTAAGTTGTATCTCAAAGTAAAGAGTCCGCATTGTTAATCACACGATTCCAAAACCAAAGCAAAATATTTAGTTGAGACACGCTAGTGAGGCAAGCAGGTAAAGGTACGGTCAGGTAATATAATTTGTTAGTAACTTCTATTGCGCTGGTTTCTAATGCACAAGGCATCAAGCGATTGCGCCATACCTCAATAGAGGGTAAAGACAAGGCAAAGTACGGTAGGTAAGGTAAAATAAGGCAAGGTAAGGTAAGGTAAAGAAAAGACAAGTCATGGTAAAGTAGGGTCGGGCAAAGGTAGGACAATGAAAGTAAGGCAGTGTTACAATACGGTATGAAGGGGTAAATTAGGATTATGCAATGTAAAGTAAGGCAGGGCAAAGTTACCTAGAAAAATATAAGGTAAAGCAAGGCAAGGTAAAGTAAGAACTGGTCTCTGGATTACTTGCTTTTATGTTAAAGTAAACGAAAACATTAAATGCCTTAATAAGCAATCCCTTTGACAGGTAAATGCTAAAAGATGGCATATTGAAACGTTATGTATCACGTTTTGTTGGTAATGAATCAAGTAGACTAGTAGTAAAGAATTATTATTTTGGTCTTTACGGTATAACTTGGCTAGAAGATGTGTGTTCAGCTTCTGACTTTCGTCACGTTCATCGTCAACTGCCACACAGTCAAAGAAGTGAGAATAGATTGTTATAGTCGGAAAAGGTAAGACTAACATCAGGATTCAGGACAGACTAAGGTAAACACTACTTTATAGCAGCCACAGAATTCACACGCTCCGTGATGGGCGCCTTGCATGGCTGCCGTGTACAGTTAAATTCGACTCCTGTAATAACTTGTGATCATCCGTTCATACTGATTTGTAATCATACTGCGTAATTGTCAGTTTGAAGATATTAAACGAAGATTATTATTATTATTATTATTATTAGTTTTTGACGAGTGACGTGTGACGTCATAATACAACAACAGCAAACTGAACGTAGTATAGTAATATTATAATGTCGAATGCAATTGAATATACTAAACATAATCTAAACGCCATTGCATGACGTCATGAATATAGAAGTTTTATTTTTATAGACGTTCAGGAAAATGTTTGAAACCTTCGCCAAAAAAGTATAGGCAAGTCTAAGCTCAATTTTATGATTCTATCGGTCTTGCTGTTTGGTTGCCTCCGTTTTTCGATTACTACGCATATAGGCCCTATTTATTTTTGTCATGATTTATTGTTTTGGCCCCAGAAAAATTGTTTTCGTCTTCTTGAGCTTGAAACCGGAAAGAAGAAACTGCATAATTATCAGTTCTTGTCTTCAACCGTGCTCGATCCGAGGATTGGCCGCACCGCTGACAATTTTGTTCCATCCACGTATGATTCTCGTCTCCTTCAGTAACCCCGGTTGATAACTCCAAGCAATGTCCAATTATTACACCTTATAGAGCAGAAAAGATGGTTCGGCTTTATGCGAACTGTAGAATTTAAAAACTGAAATAATTTTATACGTATGGTTGATGTCGACAACTGATGATAAGAGCCTAATTAGGCGCCTCTGCAAGGTTGCCTTATTGAAGTGCTTATTCGTTTGGAGATTTGCAACGATCAGTACATATATATTAAACAACCATAGTTTTAAAATGGCGTCCATGCAAGGTTCAGCTGTGCACATTGGAACTTGGCAAGAGCAACAATCAAGAACGTAAAGAGACACGAAGAGGTATGTACGGTATACAGTTTTCAGCAAAAGACAGTTTTGGTAGGAGTGTTGTGAAGAAAGAGGAGGTCCATCTTGAGCGCCCTACAGCCCCTTAATTCACAACTCTGCTACCAAGACTGTCTTTCGCTTTAAACTGTAAACATACCAGCAACTGTGAATGAACTCCGGTTAAAGACACCACATGTACCAGGAACAAAATACCTGCCATCAGATGCAGATCGAGGAGATAATCAATCGACAGCGCTACACGAGACGAGTTGAGGCAAACTGTTAGCCTCCGTCACAAGACCAACTTGATTATTATTGACCAATATACAGTAGATTTCTTGTAAAACACCAGTGTTTTTCTCTTGCTGGCTAAATTGCGAGATAACGGACGAGTGTTATAACTAATTAAGTTCCTTTTAAAGAAACTTGCACTTGCTTTCAATTTATACATTGCTCCCCAAAATTTGATTCTGCTGAGAAATCTGCGTATGTTATGAAACTGTGCATTAAAATCTGTTAGCTTGTTTGTCTGTCTGCGTATCTTTCATTTTGTAGTTTCAGTATCTTTCTGTTTATGTATGCTCTATTTCTGTTTATCATTCTATTTCCACCTTTGCCTAGTTAGGGGCCATCCATATATTACGTACACAAAAATCCGGGAAAATTGGACCCCCTGTTCGCAAGCGTACTTTCTTCCACCACCCCCCTGAGTACGTACGTTTGACGCACCCCCCCCCCCCGATGACCAGCTGCAGAAAATGTCTCCAGGCAGCCTGTCTGCACTTTTTGGCCAGATTATTGAAGGGCCAATATAGACAAATTATAGGTGTCGTTCACAGCACAGAATAACTGCACATGGCTTTTATATAATGTAATAAAATGCCATGGGACGACTATAGGATAATACAGAGTTATAAATAGGCTAATGTGGACGTCATAATTAGAAATTTATTTTGGGTACGTACACATTTTGTTACCCCTCTCCCCCCGTTCGCACCCGTACGCAAAATCGCCAAAATCCGACCCCCCTCCCCCCTAAGTGCGTACGTAATATGTGGATGGCCCCTTAAGTTGCTCGGTCTCTATTTATCGCGGCTGTATGGACATTATGTATCTATTTGCTAAATTTTCTTTACATTTGGCTTCTCTTAGATAGTTTGATCTTGCGATTGGCATTAACCTGCCTCTATTTCTTTCAATCTGATTCTATCTCCTTCTCTGACTCTAGCCCCTTCGATCTCTTTGTGTTTCTTTCAACCATTATGTTTGGTTTATCATTTCAAAATCTCTAAGAGACTTGATGCGGTGTTAAACAGTGAAAGTATAAATATATGAACTGTAAAATTTCTTTGAAGAATTTTTCTAAGCTTTTTTTATGCTTCTGGTTATCCAGAGTAAGAAGTTCATTTGTAATACGAATATTTGTTTGATACTAAAACATAAAAGTAGTTAACGACTCTGATTATTTCAATGACGACCAAACCGATGTATAAGGTTACTCATAAAGACAGCAAAAAATGTTAGCGCAAAGGTAACACATGTATTGTACACCTGTCTAGACGGCGTTAGATTGAGGTCTCATGAGAAACGTGATTCCGAAGTCCAGTGATTGATGTTCCCAGGTACAAACACGACCTCAAAAATTCTGTCACCAGACTAGACTACTTATTAAGACTCCAGACATGCGTTGCTACTCATTTTCCATCAGATTGGATACTTAAGCTGTGCGCTTATAATGAAATCAAGTATTTAAACCGACGGTGTTAAAGAAACTTTGACACATCGTACAATTTGCTTGTCCTTCCCCGGGTTTGGTGCAGTAAAGGTAAAAAATAAAACTAATACAACGCGATGGAATATTTTCAGTGCAAAATAGACTATAGACAAATAAGCTAAGCGGGACAGGATTTAAGGTGGTGGGGCCCATGGGCGCCTAATATGGAGGGACACTTTGTTGATGCGCAGGATTCTTTAGGGATAAAACCTATACCTACAGTTATAAGAAGTTATACTGACTCATACAGGCAAAGGTGCGAAAGGCAGTGTTTAAACTTGTTGACTTATTGTTTAATTAATTTTTAAAAATTCATTTAAATGAAAATAAATTAGGCCTATATAAGGTCAGTTTGCTTATAAATAAAGTGTGTTCTATTATGTTAATAGGTATATTTCTCAAATACAAAGATAGTATAAGCTTTAACCCTCTTATCCAGTTTTTAATAGAAGTCACTTATAGGCCCCTACACTTTGCAAAAGCGGCCCGGGAAATTTGGTCATCGGCGGCCCACATTATCGAGCGCCGAAGGCACGAAATCTTTCAGGATAAGGGGCCTGCGTGGTGCCTGCCAATGCTTTTTGTAACATTTAACATAAAATGGAAGACATTTTTAGTTATTAATGGATCAAATGGCATAATATTGTTAAATGAATAGTAACAGATTAAGAAATTAACACACATGCGGTTCTTTTCAGGTCCAAAGCGAAATTTTTTACCTAAACATTTGAAAACTATTCTTTTCGCTGAGGTTCTGAGCATTTATCTCGGAGAAGTGCTATATTAATGCTCCGAGTGAATGAATGAATGAGTGAATGAGTGAGTGAATGAATGAGAAATTACTTACACTTGCAAATGTTCTACACTTTTGTGACTCGTTCCCACTTCCTATACACCATCCCCTCGGTGTACATGTACTTCCCTGAAGGGCAGCTCTGGCCTTATACAGGTAGGGACCGTAGGGGCCTAAAGATCAGCGGGTAGTTTACCTAGGATGTCACGCATACTAGAATCCGACGCTCTGTGCCTGAAAACTTTCCAAGGCATAAATCTGGCGTTGAAAGACAGATGTTCTTCTTCAACGAGGAGTGAAATTTTGCAGGGCATGTTTTAAGGAAAATTTATCACTGCACATGGCAAGCGTCAGAGTGCATAAAAATCATAAATAATTATGAATTACAATTCTTTTCGTGCACAAACAGCGCTTAACAGCCTTTCATCACTGCACATTTTGTGTATCATTGCACGTTAAAACAATCCCTGAAATTTTGATTTGAGATGCGCAATATGTCGTTGAGAAAAACAGAGCGAGTCACGAGATATGGAGAGAGAAGTCGTTTCTGATGGAGAATAAAATAATAGAATTGACTTTATTGCCTGCAGCGGTGACTGATATACAGCTTAAAATATGATACTCGATACTTTTATAGCTTGGATATTACAAAGAGCGCACGTCGCATCGGCCTCTGTGCGTGCGGGTGTCGGTTCGCATATCCGTGGTGGCTTATTTAAGAGATTTCGATCTCGGGCCAGCACAGTCCGTGCACGGGACCTTTAATGGCAACCATTAAAACGGGCAGCGGTGGTGAAGGGTCTCAACCGATAAATTCATTGAAAAATGAGCATGCAGGGTCGAGGCCATACGGTCGTTATAGAAAAACGTGTAGTTTACATTTGGAGGTTAAGGGGAGGGGAAGGGAAGGAAGGGAGAGTGGGGAAGACAGGAAAAGACAGACAAGGACATGAAAGGACGGGATAGAAGAGGAGGGAATGGGAGGTAGGAGAGAGGAGGATAAAGGAGAGGAGAGGTGAACAGAACGTAACTGAACAGTACCGCGCAGTAGGATGAGCTTTCGCTACTATAGGAGTTAGACGATTTGCATGCAAGACGTAGGTCCTCTCAACGCGCTGACCTAATCTATGAACGGACTCGTGACTTGGTCGGTAGGCCTGGAAGTCGTGATTTAATTGTCGGGATTTTGTGCCATGTTCAGTATTGTGTTAATATTATAAGCATCACTTTAACTAGTGGTGCGCATAATATAATTAACGGCGACGCAGCCTAATTCTGTTATCGAAAACAATTTATTTTCCTATATGCGAACTGTGTCGGAATTATCGCTTAGCGTTCACGTCACGCAGAGTGCAATAAACTGTGGGTATAAAGGGAACGTCCCTCAATGTCTCAAACCGGGGATGCATTATTCCCAATCGATAAGCTCATTCCAACCGCTGAGCAGAGGCTGGTAACCTCCCTAAGTCATTGGAGCAACGTCCCTTTTCCCTCTCTTTTCCCCACTCCCCGTTCCTCCCCCCTAAAATGATGGCACACACACTGACAGATCTCCCCCCTATTTCTTGGATGGAGCATTTGCTCCAAGGTTTCTATGGTGTAGACGCCCCTGCCGCTGAGGTCTTCCGCCATTGATTCCAATCCCAGATTCCAACTTAAACAGCAGTTTCCCGGCATCAAGCGGTTCTTGGCAGCCTTTCGTGAAATCAAGCATACTCTGTTTGCAAGATGAATACCCACTGTCAGATCTAAACTTGACAAGGTACTTTTTGAATCGATATATTTTAACTATATATAGGCCTAGTTCTGCGTGTCCATCGCTTAGTAGGGCCTATGACATTGCCTTGTGCTATTAGGCCTACTTATACCTATTAGCAATGGAGGATTTGCCATAAGAATAAACGGGGCAAGACCTAGGGGCTACACATTCCTGAAGGTGGCAAAACTTAAATTAAAAAAATACGAACTACTGAAAATTAAAACTTAATTTAAAACTGCGAGTAAGACGTCAATAAACATAATTGGCCCCTATTGATGATAGGCTACTAGTTGAAGTAAAAACGTATATAGGGACATAAATATTAGGACGGGAAAAAACTTGGCCTATGGGCAGATTTTAAAATCTTCATCTGCCTACATAATTATACTGATAATCGTTCCATACAATGCAATTCGATGGCGCAATGCAAGTGCGCTTGTGAGGTATTAAAAAGGCTATTTACTTAATTACAAACAACTCAGATGCTGCGCAACTTGGAGAAGAAAGTACGCGTGCCAAATTATCACTTTGTCTTTCTGCCACTAATGACAACATGGCCGAAAGCTCCAATGAAACAAACAAACTAAAGATAAGAACACAATTATTCATTAATATTCATTCAATGCCAAGGTCGGCATGTATTCGATGGCGCAAAGCAATTTTGAGATAAGGAGAAGCTACATCTAATAATTAATAAGCTACATAGGCCACATGAGCGCATTAAGATAGCGGACTCAAAGGCTGCGACAAATCAGACAAGGCTTTGTTTACTCTTCGTAATCTGCCCCCAATTATCAAGCATCTAAAATTGTCGCCGCGATTAGGCTAACTGTCGCGGCATAGGCCTATTGACATAGTCACATTGAAACGTAGGCCTAATAGTAATAAAACAGTCACTTATGTTTTTCGGCGTTGATCAAACCTGTTCGATTTTTTACTTTATTTACATGTTTTTGTCATGAAAATGCGAAGCGAATAAAGTTTCGAACACGAACAATGTATGAAATTACGCATTTTAGTCAAAAATAAATATTTAAAGCAGTCTGCTCGTCGACACGCGAACAGTTCAAAATGGCTGCTGACGCTAAACGGGGCTGGTTCTGCATCGTTTTTGTAGCGCATTTTCGGCCGTCATACAAAACGGCGTTCGGACGCTGATGAATTTTTTACGCACACACGGAGACTCGTGATCGATTGACGCGTCACCTGGTGATCGTGGTACGTCACATCCGCTTCCTCCAGAGTTGGACGGGCAGCCTGAGGCGATGAAGTACCTCGACCGATCTGGATCTTCTACTCTCGACCCTTCGCGACAGAAGTGAGCGCCCCGTTGGTGGTTTCGACGCCCGTTCTGCCTGAGCTTCTCGCCGCTCGTACGCTCCACGTCGTCTCCGGCGTGATGGCTGCAGAAGCGGTAGCTGTGTGAACCGGCCCCTCCTGGTCCACCTAAGGAGATAAGTTGGCGTCCACGGCGGCAGCAGAAGCGGCGTAAGGTGTCTTTGAAAGCCTGGCGGAACTTGAGGGACATGATGTGGTAGAGGATGGGGTTGACGACGGCGCTGACGTAGTAAAGAACGCCGGAAACGTAGAAGAAGAGGACCTGGCCCAGTCCAGGCGGAGAGCTAGATTGGTTAACGAAGGATGACAGGAGGCGCTGGGTGTGGAATGGAGCCCAGCAGATGAAAAAGGCGACGACCACCGCCACTGATTAAAAACATTCAACAATTATTTAATTAGTAAGCAATGTGAGTAAATATAATTTAATTCAAATTAAATTTATTAATAATCAGGTAGAGAATTAAATATTTTTAACCGGCCATCCTGGCGCAGAGCATGTGCCCTAGTTCGGGATAATGTGACTTGTGGTGAAAGTCCTTTGTTGCTGCCCGTCAACCACACGGGTCATGCAAGCCAACACTGATTTTGAGAACTATGCTTCAGTATACCGCCATGTCTAAACACATTTTTTGTTCCCAGATAGCGCCAGTTACGATGGCGCCAGTTACGTTTCAGCATCATCAACTTGCATCACTAAGCCTAATCGCATACGCAAACTTGAGAATCCCTAACGTCAGTGTGAGTTTGTTAAAAAGGACTTGGGAGGGGGCTCAGGGGGGGGGGTAGACTTTGATGAGTTCGATCCATGTGGATTTGAATATTTTATCCGTATTTTTCAAACTGACAAAATTCAAAAATTCAACTGAAGGTTTGGAAACGACCCCCGGTGTGAGCAACGAAGACTCAACTGTGTGGGTCCTAAGAAAGTCTAGGGAGTTGAACCCCCAAGCCCTCAACCCCCGACAATTCTCGCCCTGTCTATAATGTGCTATTTAAAGCTAAAGGCAAAGCACCAGCTCATTCACGAGCGCTTCGTCAAGTCAGAGGGTTTTTCAGAGATACCACGTGAAGAGCCAAAATCGGTTTCCAGAAGAAACGACAGAAGAGTCCCCTACGGTGGGTTGGGTTTCGATTGAGTGAAATGGGCAGACGACAGATTGGATGGACCAGAATAAGCGTAACCATAATTACTATGATTAGTCAGAATGGGGCCATCCATATATTACGTACGCAAAAATCCGGGCAAATTGGACCCCCTCCCCCCTGTTCGCAAGCGTACTTTCTTCAACACCCCCCCGCGTACGTACACTTGACGCACCCCCCCCCCGAAGACCAGCTGCAGAAAGTGTCTCGACAGTCTGCACTTTAGGCCAGATTGAAGGATGAGTAATAAAATGCCATTGGACGACTATAGGACAATACAGAGTTATAAATAGGCTAATGTGGACGTCATAATTAGAAATTTATTTTGCGTACGTACACTTTTCGACCCCCCCTCCACCCGTTCGCACCCGTACGCAAAATCGCCAAAATCCGACCCCCTCCCCCTCCCTCAGTGCGTACGTAATATGTGGACGGCCCCAAAGTGTTAAGCGCTTGTTTGTATCATAATTTTTCACGACATCATATTAATGAGTCAACAGGATGCTGAATGTTTATGCACGCGCTAAATCACGTGATTACGGTTACCGAGTGTGCCTAGGTACCACGTATTGATCACGTGCGTCTGACGGTTGGACGCGTCAAACGGCTCCGAATCGAACGCGTGATATAATAGGGTAGGTTGACGTGGCGAGATTTATCACGTGATCACTAGAGCGGGAAACGACGCACTTAGGTTGCGACTAGCCATGAACCGGGCTAGACCTGTCTCAACTATTCTGCAGTCGTGCGGGAAGAGCCTATTAAACCGGTGCATTCTTAGTGGAGCCTGAAAGGATTTCACATCGCTGGGGTGGTGTGTCGAGTGTTTGGTCATAGGCCTTCATATCACCCTTAAGACTCAATGCAATTACCGAGCATTATCGTCATCGTGATCATCACCATCTTCGTCATTATTATTAGACCCTAATTTTATTATTATTTACTGTTATTATATTATTTATTGTTGTTGTTGTTGTTGTTGTTGTCATTATTATTATTATTATTATTATTATTATTATTATTATTATTATTATTATTATTATTATTATTATTATTATTATTATTATTATTATTATTATTATTATTATTATTATTTTAGCCCCGGGGTATCAAGGATCCCCAGGTAGATAAAAAATTGTCCGGATACATATAAAAAAAAATTATTCCTGGAACGGCCGAGCGAGTTTTTGCTGCGATTATTATTATTATTATTATTATTATTATTATTATTATTATTATTATTATTATTATTATTATTATTATTATTATTATTATTTCAACTTAATTTCGTTTCAACTTATTTCATTTATTTCAAATTGGTTTCATTGATGCTTGTTGTTAATAAGACAACCAATTAAACAAAATTATACCTAACTGCACCATTGTCTACCCTGTAATATTTCTTTGGTCTACACTTTTATGTTTAGCATGTGATCTTTACCTTTGGCTTACCTATAATTGTGTATAGGCCCTACCTTCACTTTTCGCATGTATTGGTATTCCTTTACCTTTAAACTAACTTTCTGTAAACTTTACTTTTCGCTCATTTAGGCCTCTTCTTTTCCACGTGACTTACCCTATAGCTTATGTATGTTTATTTGCGAGAAATCAAACTGGATACTTCAGCATGGTTGATTTATACGTGCATTAAGATGCAAAAGAACACCTGAATGAGCTCCGATGTGCCAATGTATCGTGCCTCAGCACTATTAAAATATGCAGACAGTTATACATATAAAGGCCAATGTATTATATATATATATTATATATATGTTATATTTATTATATATAATATAATATATATAATGATACATTGTCCTTTATATGTGAATTAACATACACACACACACACACACACACACACACACACACACACACACACACACACACACACACACACACACACACACACACACACACACACACACACACACACACACACACACACACACACACACACACACACACACACACACACACACACACACACACACACACACACACACACACACACACACACACACACACACACACACACACACACACACACACACACACGAACACATATTTGTTACGCATCGGTATTTATGTAATTGTGTATATGTAGGCCTATTGGTATACAATCATGTGTATAAATACGCAGGCTATCTGAGATGCATCTTGCAGATGTTGTGGTAATTTTTTTATACATTTGCATGTGCATTATTTCCATTTATATGCACTGAATTTGTCTACATACATTCGTAAGTTTTCCTTAGGCTATAATAAGTATGCTTGTATCTATATTTACATGTGTCGTTGTGTAGTGTGTTTGCGTGTGTTTTTATCACATTGTGGCTAAAACCAATACGTATATATAAGCATGAAAAGGTCGTACGCAGATGCTCTTATGTACACAGCCACAGACGATGAATCACGGAGACGATCTCTTGTGGAAGCGTCACCAAATGTGCCGTCATATTCATCGCCGTGACGTCAAACGGACGTCAATTCATTTCGCTGGCGATTTTTTCCGTCCGATTCCAATTAAGTTTCTATCGTGTGCACACTAAAAACGCGCCTTGCACTTGGTCCAGAAGCAGACGAAAATTTGCCCTTTATATATGAGGAGACAGCAGCGTTCCCATAATTCAGCGCCACGAGTGGATGGCAGCCATTTTAGATGCGTGAGCGATAATAGGGCTAACAGGCAAATGAACAAAGCATACCGGAGAGAACTTATCCTATATATGGTGCGTTAGTACTTTTACGGCGCTTACTTACTTACTCACTTGGCCATCGATCATTCAGGGCCAATCCGCGGCGCGTTTCGGGTGATGCAATCGACCCGTTCCACAAAAGCGAACCGGATATAGAGTGACTTAGAGGGGCGATGAAAGGATTCGTTGAAGACTGTTGGGTTTGAATAACACTCGAAGACAGATGACCTCGACCAGATTGCTCTCAGGCATTCTAGAAAGTGAGATCGAGATTCGATCTATATATTAGAGATGGCAAATCTATTATTTTAATGTTATATAAATATAATAAATTTGTATTATGTATAGTATATGTGTTAACATATAAGAAAGGACTATAGGCCATCGAGCAAGTGCGATTGAGAGTCGATATAATAATAGTCTATGTATACTCGGATGTTTAATTGAAAAGAATCTGCTTAAGATGGAACTGATGGCATATTATCAGGGCGCCGTAACAAAAGCGCGCAGGACAAAATAATAAACTAAAAACGAAATTGGGGAGTGTACAGTGTGTACTGATTTGCAACATCGGAAGTACTCTGACAGTCAATGTAACTTTGTACAAATACATTTACGTCAGTGTTTAATCTAGACACCTCTTATAGGAGGATTGTCTCCTCCATGGATTTATGTTCCCCTCAGAAAAATGTAACAAAATAATAATAGTTTTGACTTGTTGTTGACATTATAATATATGAACTATAATATGATATGATGATATTATATACTATTATAATATATGATACTATAATGAGTATAATCTACATGCTAACATAGTATTGTACACGTATATTATATAGGTACAACTAAATGGCTTCTCTCCAGTGCTATCTTTCAAATTTCAAAATATCAAATTTCAGAATGTTTTGTTCCTTGAACATTTAGTAATGATATTATTTACTATTATATTATATAATGATATAATATATTATAATATATGATGCTATCATATTATAATGAGTATAATATATTGTTAGTATAATATTTATATAAATATTATATTTGTACAACTAAATGGTTTCTCTTCAGTGTTATCTTTCAAATTTCAAAATATCAAATTTAAAATGTTTTGTTCCTTGAACATGTAGTAAACTACATCACTGCACATTGGCTTCCCGATTCGGTAGTTAAATCCTTCTTTCTTGGTTTGTGTACCATTTGTAAACTATTTCTGCTATTGGTTCGTGGTGAGCAATTCAGGACCTTCTTGAGCAATAAGGATAAGCTGATCCCAACCAGCACTGAAATCATAGAACAATTTTGCTATAGGATGACAGCTGCGCGCCTCGGCCATCGTCCTTCAACCGCTCGTTCGTCCCCCATCCCCCAAATACCCTGACCCCCTCCCAAAACAAAAAGAGGAGGGGGACTAGATTAAACACTGCATTTACGTTTACAATTATAACATATGCTTGTTTTTTTTATAAGACGCTGACAGGCGCAGTAAAATTATGATAAATCGGATCCGTTCAAGTAAGTATACAGTAAAGTATATTCTTTATTTTTACCGGCTGCAAGACGCACTCCGGTATATATATACAACATATAAACAACTGTTATCAAGTCAATATGAATAGAGCATTCTACATATAAAAGTTTTTTTCATGTTATTATCAGCTATTGGTAAAACACGGTCATGAAAACGGGGCCGGAGAGAATATGCCAACGGTTTTTTAGGGGGAAGTAGCTCGTGGAGGACATGGCCAGGATTTCCCAGAACCGTCGTAAACAGATGAATGTCGGCTTTAAGGCACATTTGTTGAAAGGTTTGACTGCCACCGGGGAGGTACTTATGACGAATCAATCTCTTTATGACAGACTGAAGCTTATCCCTGTCCGTCTGGTTCGCAAAGCTCCACCATGCATGCAGAGGAAGCTTACAGCAAACGAGCCACCGTGGTCGCACGCACTATACATCGTAGAGCTGAGGGCCAAATAGCCCATGGGCAGTCAGTATTCGCAGGGCATACATAGATTGTCTCGCCTTGCTACATATAGGGGCAATATGCGTCTCAAAGTTAAGGGTATCTGTGACTGTTACACCCAAAACCTTCATGGAATTTACTCTGGTCACACCCGGAATCGGGGGTGTTGTTATACCCTCAATCCCTCGCCTCCCCCTAACGATCATCTCTTGCATCTTTTTAGGGTTAACTCAGTACACACGGTTGAGTGAAAGTCAGTGGAATACCACGCCACCTGGCGCCCACATAGCCCTCCATCCTTAATTTTTGGTAAGTCAGCTCCTCTCACAAGTTTCTATACTGCAGGGAAGTGTAAAAAAAGTGTTACTTCTACTTCTGTACCTTTTATACATACTGACATGTGCACACATTTGAGTATTTGTTGGCTCACAGTCAGTGAACTTTACACAGACATATACAAATAAATACACGCACTTACGCATCCAATCACTCATACGTGTACACATTGATGGAGAGTGCAAGAAACCCGTCAATTAATCACGCGCGCCTGTCGTCCATGCCTCAGATCCATCGAGAAGACGTCTTCAATGGCGGGAGTTCAACGAGCAGATGCGATCAAGCTGCATGTCAATCTCTCTCAACTCGCGTTGTTTATCGAAGCGCGGGAACCAGTGGCATGGATGTCGTTTGCGTTGAAGTGCGTCAGAAAAGTGGCGGGAAAACAGGTGCCTTAGGCGACCCAGGATTTGAGTAACGCGGAGGCGTTTGCAATTCCAATTCCAAAGATTGCATGCAGGTCAGGAAAACGAACGAAAATCTCGACAGCTGGCAAACAAAACAACAGTTTCATTGGGGCGTTTATCTTGCCTTGCTTTACCTTACTTTTCTTAAGTTATTTGATGTAAATGTACCGGAAACAGAGTAATGAATTGCTAGCTAGATAGTTTGTTTCCACGCAAGAGAGTTTTATACGCAGTCAATTTTTGTCTATACTTTCATAAATTGCAATGATTGCTGTATCACAAGCAAGTGGCTAGGCTTAACAGAAGACTTCTTATCAAACATATTTCGGTTCTCATTCACATAAAAAAATCCAACTTATTAGTTTTAGTAATATTTTATCGGAAACATTGAGTTTGACAGTTCAAATAAAAACTTGTCTTCGTCTGGTCTGGTAAAGTAATTCAGAATCAAATGATTGTGTCTTCTAGTTCGATTGGTATTCCCTCTGTCAACTTAAAAAAATTGTAACCTCAAAGGGAGCGACGCGCCTCTATTCCATACAACATCTTCACCGTTTGACAGTTTTGACTGGACCACTGTCTGAATATCAGTATCAGTGCCAGTGCCTGCTTCCAGTGCTTCAAAAGAATTGCAGTCATCATGTTTACCTTCCTCATATAGTTCGGAAATAAGAACACATATTTAATATCCTTGAAGCGTCTGAGATTATGGTAAACAGCTACGAGTTCATGAGCTCTATAGGGTCCGTAGAGTAATGGATAACACACTGGCGTGAAGAGCTGAAGGTACCAAGATCGAACCCCGTAGACCTCCATAAGGTTTTCCAGCCTTCCACTCGCTAGGTGGCGGTGGTTAAATTAATAGTAGGCCATGTTGGCGCCGTATGGCTGCCGCTTAAATACAGTTATATTCGACTCCTGTAAAACTGTTATCATGTGCTTCTACTGTATACATGTATGTGAGGCGCCCTGCGTGGTTGCCGTTTCTACTATAAATTATGGATGTTCACTGTACAGCGCAGTGCGTTTGCAGGCGCCTACTTAAAGAACAAATTATTATTATTATTATTATTATTATTATTATTATTATTATTATTATTATTATTATTATTATTATTATTATTATTATATGTGCTGTTAAACGATTGCGTTTCTTGGCGTGTTCTGTTAAAAAGAAACTGAAATTCCTCTATGGGCTGCAGCTGAAGTAGGAGGGCCAGTATAAACAGCTTCCGGTAACCGTCTGAAGAGGAGATGAGCTGTATACAGTCCTAACCAGCACGTATACTATAGCAAGTGAGAATACTATTCTGTTATTCAGATTTTGCAGCTCATTCGACGCGCGCGCCATACGCAGAAATTTGCTTGTATACCGTGGCCATCACGTGGGCGGAAGGTTTGCAATTTCAGCCACCATACTTCTGCTACAAAAAACCTCTGAGCTTCTAAATCAATTGAAGCTCCCTACTCTTAACATTCTTCATTGGTCAGAGTTTTCCCAGCAAAGAGTGGATCAAGCAGATAAGCTGCGATGTGCATGCACGCGCATTTCTCATTATCGCTTATCCAGTGCCGTGATCACCATTCATTGTTCCGTTTTTTGGCAGTGGGTCGGTCAGCCAGATGCTTTTCCTTTGCTATATACTCTTGTGTTGCAGTAGGCATCGATAAATTCTGAAGGAAATGCCGCGTCTCTCTCAAGTCTTGTGATTGCCGTTGATATTGGTTTCATCAGAGCCAGAAGTTTCTTCTTTTGCATCCAGAAAATTTCGATGCGATCTATAGATACATCACAAAATGCATGAGTAACTAATCGATTAGATTCTAATCGATTACCTTAAGATTAGATTCTAATTGGTTAGCAAATCGATTAGACAAGCAGCTAATTTAACTGTATTTCAGAAGTTTTTAGCAACTAAGCAGCCACTTTATCTTCGAGAACAGCTGCCTGAAGAGCAAGTCGTTTGAAATCGGGTCGACTCATCATATCAACCACACCATGGAATCTGGTTGATGCCGCAATTCATTGCAAGTGGTTTCCTCACATGGTTTAACTTCTGTTGATGTTTTAGAACAGAACATGACGCAGCAGATGCGTTAAAGCTTTTACAATGTCCTTTCAGCAGTTTACCTGATCTGTTGCAGTTTCAAGTTTGTCTATGTCCTATATTTAAACCATGCAGGCCTTTCTGTAGCATACTTTTTCTGCAGGTGAACTTTTATCAAGTAATCTTGCCAGAGGCTTTCAGTTTTGCTCCTTCATCTGCATGCTTTGCTTAATTCATTTCAAAAGAACCAATGAAAAGATCACTTTCATCGTATGATTCGTTTTGTACACGAAGTAGCTTTATTTTGGTGCCAGGAATTCTTGCATGTGGCTGCTACAATATCACTTAAGAGAACTTTTCTTTTCATCAGCACAATCTTCTCTCACACAAAGTGGACAAGATTTGCATTTGAAAAACATTTCCCACGAGCGCTTTATTTGTGGCATACGTCACGAAAAAGTAATTGAATTGAGCGTGTGTGTTTTTATGCATCTTTATTTCTTTGTAATGTTGCCACAAGGAACTGTTTTTGCAAGCATTCTAGGAATTTAACTAAATCCTGCTGAAGTAAACTTAAGTTACAGATTACAGAAACCAATGAAATCACATCAGGTTGCTCAGTGAATATTCTGAACAATTTATATGCACATAATGTCATAATAGGCCTATGCCTCAGTCCTATATATATATGAACTCGTGGCATCATACAACATAACGTACGTAGAAGACAAATGTGCTCTGCTGGTGGGCTTGCACCTCCATGGCTATAATCGCTATAGATGCGACTACATGGAATAGTAGGCCTACTACGTTTGGCTTCCCATAGAACTGGTTAGCAATGAATAATGCAGTGGCTGACCACTAAACGATAATCGTCCCGTGCACGTATTTTCCCCCTCTCTTTCAGATGTGGAGAATGTATTTTTGTTTTATCTCTGCATGTGATCAAACAATCTAATGAGAAGTCGTTGTAACTGTGTGCCTTCTTCCTTATCATCCTCATCCTCTGCACCTTCCATAAATCTGGCTCCTTCAGTATATATCAGAATGGATCCTCATCTGTGCTATGTGAAATATTTACGTATTTAACGCACAACATTATTAGTTGCTGTTATGATTACAATTAAGAAAGTGCATTTTTATTAGCTATTATTAATGAGAGAGAAAAAAAATAAATGCACATTCTGCAATTAACGGCCCTATATAGTCCATAAACCGTTCAGAAACTCACGGTTTATAATAAAGCAAAAGAATATAGTCCTTACAGAAACAGTACATAGTTTATTACAATGATACGATATTGTTACTTGCCAATTGATATGTAATTTATAATGTATAATCTATAATATATAATATAACCATATTATGTAATATCTTGCTGATATAAATGTATATCATTAATGAGAGAAAAAAAATTATAAATATAATTATAGTGTTTAAAATTATACAAAAAGAGATTGGATTGCTGCTGCTTGTTAAAAACATAGCGAGGAATTAATAAGTTGATTTGATGCAGCAGCAGCAGCGGCAGCAGCAGCGGCAGCAGCAGCACCACCACCACCACCACCACCACCAGTAGCACCAGCACCAGCACCAGCACCACCAGCAGCACCAGCACCAGCAGCACCAGAACCAGCACCAGCAGCATCAGCACCAGCAGCTGCAGCAGAAGTATTAGTTATAAATAGAATGCGAATGCGAGAAGAGTCGGGTCTGTAAGCCTCCCATTATCCCAAGGACTTTCTGTCTAAGACAGGAAGAGGATGTGGAAGAGCATCACAGAACGATCATCCCTCTCTCAGCATCTTGATCAGCGCCACCATCAGCAGCTGTCACATATGGAAGCCCAGCATCCGTCATCAATCCATAAACTGCCTCTATTATAAAATAATACAATATCCACATTGCACACACATATATATATATACCATGCATAATGTATGTATATGTATATATACACGCTTACGATATGTATATAAATATATATAATTATATACTTAAATACTTATCTATCTTACACATATATGGACAAATCATAATTATGACCACATAATATATATGATACATATAATGCTCATATATATATATTTAAGAGATACAGTACATATTATGCACATATATCTTATTCATATATAAAAGATGACTTTTGCTGGACTATTATTCTGATTTAAGCTCCAAATATTTAGACCAGTCCTGAGTTTCAATCTGCTATTATGCACTGTTGATGAGCTTGCAACTACGTTATTTCATTTCAGCACATTGTATATACATGTATAATAATTATAGACACAGAAGAAGCATGGATCGGTTACATGCTTGTTTTTTACTTTGCAAATCGGCAAGTGACTCCAAACTTTTGCACACCACTGTACAGTGTACACCGCATATGCTTCTATATTTTGTTGAGATTTTCTGCATGCATGCGTAGTACACATACAATCATAAATACATAAATGCACACATACATACATATCTAAGTGCATTATATATACATGCAGACGATTATTAACACAGGTTCTGTAACATGGCTAATTGGCATTGCTTAAATTCGCCAGTCTCGTATCCAGAGCCCAACGAAGAGCTAAGTCCAACTCTGCTTCACCGTGCTTGCCAATGAGGCATCCAGGGCACCAAGCCGCAGCGGCCAAACAAATGCAGACTGAGATATGCATCTGAAGGCGAATGTGCGATGGATGATGAACAGTTTGGTCGTTGGAGACTACAACGAAATTCCATTCTCTGCTGATCCGGGCGCTTGACCACGTGACATCAATCACGCAGATCGCGCGCCAAATAAATGGCGGTCAGGCGATGTTCAATACCGTTATTATGCTGCCCGGCCCTGATGAAGGGTGTGGCTGTTGTTGCTGTGCTAGTGGTGGCGGTAGTGGTGGTTGTGGTGGTGGTTGTGGTGGAGGTTGTAGTAGTAGGGATGGTGTTGTTTGGTATATAGTGGTATAATGGTGAAAAAGATAGGCAGATACAGACAGACAAACGCACAGACACACAGATAGAAAGACAGACAGATAGATTGATACTCCACTTTCAGGCGTTTAATGTCTGAGAAAACGAATGTCCAGTGCAATCTTGTTTTGCTTTTCCCTGCACTGTTTACGAAATGCCGGCCAGCGACATGATTTCGCTCCATTAGGGCAACGGCGTGTCATGCATTTCCCGTTTCCATCAGAGTCTCATAACTGAATTCGCTTCCATATGAGCGCAACTCCTGTCTCCCACAGTCCCGCCGAGTATTCGTATAGCCTAAAGATCTGTCACGCATCACTGATTTTCGCACGCTAAACGAACACGACATCGCAACTGACGTGATGCTGCTGGAAATGTACAATCGGCACGGGGTGGAGTAAGGTAAACGCGAGAACGTTCCTGGATTGGATTAATCGGTTTACTTAATGTAATCTAATCCAGCCCAAACTAATCTACGAATTCTGTAGCGCCTTTTTTATGATGCCCAAGTCATCATCAATTGAAGGTGGCTTCGAGTAAAACTGTAGATAGAGATCATTATGCGTTGAAGAAGTTGAGTCAAAACTATAGGCATATGGATAGAAAAACCAGAAGTCTGAATGATTTGAATTTTGCAAGTTAAGGAGATCGTACTCCACGTAGTGTGGTTTATTCGTCTCGACCTCCGTGGACCACATGTTAGACTGAAACCGCAGAGCTGAATAAAATAGATCGAATGTTACGCTGTCGGTATTTCATCCACCCTCCCTGTTATTCCGATGCTACTCTTCACTGCCTATTATAGTAAGAATCAACAATCATGAGGCGCAGGGCTCAGTCTGCATAGTGATGTATCAAGGCACATTATATAGCGCTTCTTCTCTACCTATCAATGGTAGTGGTGCGCACATGGAGACTCGAGACTCTAGCTGATACTCTTTGCGAAAGGCGCTTAATAAATTTCCACGCTAAATATACTGTATAGTTTCGCTTCATATAGATCGGAGACGCGTCTCGACAGCGATTCTATAGCGCTGCACCATGTAGGCGTTGAACATAAAGCACAATCAACATGTTGGGCGAGCAATTGATTGATTGATTGATTGATTGATTGAAATCTGGGCTACTGTGGCCTCGATCTAATCTAATCGAGGCTGGAAACTTATGTAGCGCCGTTATCGTAATATAATAGATAATAGGCATTGATTGAAGTAAAACCGTATAATTGTGGCGCTGCGTAAAGTTATGCTTTATTCTTTACTCAGTTAGGACTGACGATTAGATCGGACTAGTCTTGATTAGAGTAGACTAAGTTTGACTAAGTTTGAATAAATCGTAGTAGACTAGACTAGTCAAAACTACATTTGACAATTGTAGACTAGATTAAACCGTAGGACTACACTGTACATCACTACAAATACTATACCAAACTGAACACTAGCTTGATTAGACTAGTCTGTAGATTATAAGGCTGCTATAGACTGACTGAGGTAGACTAAAATCGATTAGGTACACTAGAATCGACTAAGCTAGACCTCATATGAGTTAAAATCGGACTAGTTTAGTCTGTTTAGACGTGGCTGGACTATAGAGAGGACAAAACGTACAACATAAACGGATTTAATGGGGGGGGGGGATAGCTGAAAGCGCACCTTTTCCCGTGATATCTGCATTTATCTGACAAAAAAATGCGCTATTAGGAGTCGTTCGCGTCCACAAGGGACGCATTGTGAGGCTAAACGAACACATAAACGATAGAGCAAACGAGCGCAACGAGGGACGAATTAAAGGAAATGTTGACGCTTATTTTGTCGAATTATTTATTGCTAATTTGTTTGAAGCAACGAAGAGGAAGAGGTTGATAGGAGATGGAAGGGGTGGCTAGGAGATGGAAGGTGGTTGTAGGAGATGGAAGTGGTTGATAGGAGATAAAAGGAGTGGGTAGGAGATGGAAGGGGTGGCTAGGAGATGGAAGGAGTGTATGGGAGATGGAATGGGTGGAAGGAGATGGAATAGGAGGAAAGGAGATGGAAGGGGTGGATAAGAGATGCAAGGGCTGTATAGGAGATGGAAGGGGGCTGATAGGAGATAGAAGGAGTGGATAAGGGAGGGAGGGCCCTGCATGAGGAAAACAGGTTCCTGCATCCTTCATTGAAACTGCAGGTGCCCATCTGTTGTTACAAATAAAAAACGAATCGACGAATGGAAGATTTCATTGGGACTTCACTGCAACGTGGTATACAGACGGTAGCAGTCTTGTTGTCAAGACCTTTAACCTCAAGACCAAGACCAAGGCCAAGACTTTTAACCTCAAGAGTCTTGAGGTTTAAAGTCTTGGTCTTGGTCTTGAGGTTCAAAGTCTTGGTCTTGGTCTTGAGGTTCAAAGTCTTGGTCTTAGTCTTGAGTCAAGACTAAGACCAAGACTATGAACCTCAAGACCAAGACTTTGAACCTCAAGACCAAGACCAAGACTTTGAACCTCAAGACCAAGACCAAGACTTTGAACCTCTTGACCAAGACCGAGACCAAGACCCAAAAATCACATTCAGCCCAAGACTTTTTCCTTACAAAAAAATTGTCAAGTCGGACTACTCGCTATTTTAATGAAAACGTAAGTCTTTTATTTAATTCAAGCAAATTAACTTTAAATGCAGACTGCAGAGAATTCCGATTTCGTATTTACGAAAGTCCTTCGTGTAAAGTGTTATTCAAAATGCCTTTAGCATTTTAGAAAAACCAGTTCGCTCATAATTTTCTGACCAAGACGTGCTTTGTGGAGTCTCATAAAAATTCTGCCATGTGAAAAAATACGTTCTATAGGTGCTGAAATCGCTGGCACACACAGTAGCTTTTCAAGCACTTGATGTAAATGTACAAATCGTGAGTCTTTTCGAAATCATCCCGTGGTTTATCAGGCCGTCTTGCTTAAGGAAAAGGTCTCGACAGGGCTTCCAGATAGGGCCTAACTTGGTTGCTGCAGCCGATGGGTTTTCCTGACCAATAAGACTTGTATCCGTCCGTATACGTATTTGTCGTAGGCTATGACGCACACAAGCTTGATACATTGTTAAATTCTTGGGTTTTGTTAAATGACTGTTCATATTGACAGCCGAGCCTTGGTCTTGGTCTTGCAAGACGAAGACCAAGACTTTGAACCTCAAGACCAAGACCAAGACTTTGAACCTCAAGACTAAGACCAAGACCAAGACTTTTAGTCTCAAGACCAAGACCAAGACTATTAAAATCGAACTCGATTGCACTTGAGACCAAGACCTTAGTCTCGAGGACAACAAGTCTGGACGGTAGTAATACCACGGCAGACAGATTGACTGACTCGCTCACTCACTCAACGTTTCGTCAGTATTTGTATTTATGTTGTGTGTGTTGTTTTATGCGTCTAATTGTCTATTGTTTTTTTTATTGTTTTATTCGTCTAATTGTCTATTTTTTTTATTATTATCTATATCCCGTGTTCAACAACGTATGTTTGAGTATTTGTTTACTTAGTCCTCTGAGTAAATTTTATGTATCTCTTTATCAGAAATATTAACTAACCTATTTATTTGCATATCTACCCAGATAGTCACCTACGTTTAGCCGTCGTCTTGCCGGTACTGCAAATGGGTGTTTTCCGTTGCTGTCCATAAAGTGCTTGCTGACTTTGCCACCCATAGTTTGCTATCATCCCAAGTGAATCTTGTGAAATTCCGTGGGCCTTCATCTAGCACCAAAGGGTGCCACTGGCTAAAACTTGTGGTCAGTCATAAGTCTTCAGCAGAATGTTACCAATATTGCGGTGAATAGGCCTATCAAAGCCTCCCCAAGAAATACTTTCAAAATTCTACAGTAACGACGATAAGACTTGCTTACTTCATTCTATGTAACTAGCCTACTAGAATACTTGCATGTAAACGTGAAAATCACACGTTATATTGATTTTGGATTACTTGTTAATCGACAAGTAATACTTATATACATTGGTAGCTTAGCTGATTTAATCTTTAATCATCAGAATTAGGCATTGAGAAAAAGTGATTAACCCTGCGAGGTCCGCGCTGGCTACTCCCATTGGGGCGTTGGGGAAATTCGAAATGGACTACACATGCGGCCCAGTGGGGCATGGCTGTCTATCTGTCTGTCTGTCTGTCTGTCTGTCTGTCTGTCTGTCTATCTATCTATCTATCTATCTATCTATCTATCTATCTATCTATCTATCTAACTGTCTGTCTGTCTGTCTGTCTGTCTGTCTGTCTGTCTGTCTGTCTGTCTGTCTATTTATCTACCTGTCGCTATATATGCACAATAAGTGTTTGCTTCTGTTTTGAGGGAATGAACCTGTTCTTGGCTAGATAAGCCTATTTCTGTCTTTCGGGACCTTAATGCTGCTGCGCTGGGAAAGTCCACAGGACTTAAGGACTTATGGACCTTTAGCACACTCGGACTGTCCAACTCTCAATCTCTCATAGCCACCTGGACGCTGTTTACTTACTCACTCGCCTGAGCGTGGCGTTGTAAATCCTGTGGCATGAGGAACTTCGATCGAGCAATCTCTTGAAATGACAGCAGAAAGCGGTTCAGCCGAATCCCGTATTACGCTGTGTTTCCTAAATTGTGTGGTTGAATAATATATAGGGCTGAATGGACCTCTATATATGTCTCAGTCTGTGTTTCTTCTCAGTCTCTGCCACTGTTGTTTGTCTCATGTATGAACATAGTTCAGTCCTACATACATACATACATACATACATAATACATACATACATACATACATACATACATACATACATACATACATACATACATACATACATACGTACTTACATACATACATACATACATACGTACTTACATACATACATACATACATACATACATACATACATACATACATACATACATACATACATACATACATACATACATACATACATACATACATACATACATACATACATACATGCATGCATGCATGCATGCATGCATGCATACATACATACATACATACATACATACATACATACATACATACATACATACATACATACATACATACATACATACATACGTGCATGCATACATACATACACACATATATAGGCCCTACGTATATACGTAATACATACACACATTGATACGCATAGACAGACATTCATAGAAACACAGCCATGCGCAAAAACATGCATACATAAACCATACTCCCACATAGGTCAAAGGTTGACAAGTGCCAAGTCCATCCTATTTATTGTTCCGCCAGCGACTTTATGATGCAGAGCAGACGTATATGGGCCTCACTGTCTCGATGTTTATTAAATAAAAGGCGCCTCATTATAAATTTATGTGGCGCCCTCTTACTAGGAGGATGTATGTATTGGCGTTAATCTCGTTTCCTGTCTCTACGCGCCGAGAATTCGCTAATGTACGACAGTCGAGGAATGGCGTCATTGAAAAAACGTTTGAGAGTGGGAGGGTCCTACACGCTAATGTGGCCGTGAACGTCGTTTATGAGTGCAGTGGCATTGATTTGGATTTGGCATTTGTGTTGATTAATATTCGTGTCTGGACGCTTGATTGACAGCCGTGTTGTGTGTCTATATATGGAGTGTGTGTATACGCTTGGCTGAGCAGGTACTAAGTCGTAAACCTTGCATATTTAATTAGACAGTCATGAAGTTGTGACTAAATATTTAAAACATAACATATTTCTTTATTGCAACCAAAATTATAACAAGTGGCAGTACAGCAGCTCAGAGCAAATCAAGATGGTCGCAAAGGTAGGCCCGGAAGGGAAGACTCCCGCTGGTAGGGACACCTACTTACAATTATGTTAACAAGGCGAGAACCAACTTGACGGCTTAAGTTACTATGTAGAATTAATAAACAAAAAGCAGGGTAATGAAACCAAGGCCAACGCCGACTGGGCAGTGGTGAAACAGAAAAAAAAATAAAGGACTCCGCCTAACAGGGGCGGAGTAAACAAAAATTAATACAAGACTTAATTAGGAGACGACAGAGAACGGCCGATGGTGGGTCAAGGATAGAGAGAAGTATTCTCTATAAGATATTGGAGCAGCTGACTTTTGAATCCTGAGAGGGATCCCACCTGCTGGAGCGGGAGAGGGAGAACATTCCATATCAGCGGTCCTGTAACATTGATAAAGAATCTCCGTGTATTGGAGTGAGCAGACGAGGGCCCATATTTACTAGCACTTCTTGTGAAGTGGGAATGGATGTCAGAGCCCATACGATAAAGAGTCTTAAATTTAGGGGGCAGAAGGTCACGCGTAAATTTGTACATAAATATACCAATTTGATAATTCCTTATTTGGCTCATTTTTAATATCCTGTAGCTAGCGAAGATGGGATCGGTATGGGAACCCCAGGGGGAGTTACTGATAGTACGGACTGCTCTTTTCTGTAGAATTACCAATTTTTGGAGTCTAGTGTTGTAGGTTGAAGCCCAAACTGCACTACAGTTGGATAAGTAGGGGTAGATAAGAGAATAGTAAAGTTGCATACGTATTGAGAGGGGGGAAAGTTTATTTGATGCACGATAAATTATCCCTAGATTCTTTGCAATTTTAGTGGAAATGCATTTAATATGCTGATCCCAGGCACGCGAATCGGAGAAATAAGTTGCTGATAATTTATGAGCTTTATTTGAATTTTTAGTTACAGGCAGAAGAATTGTGAATTGACAGCTATGCGCTATCATAGTTAAGTTACCTATGGCTAGAGATAGAATAGAGAAAGTACAGTATGTAATTAATAATGGAAAATTACATTGGCTGTAATACTCAAGCCCCCTCTCGATGGGTTTAAGCCAGTACGTCTTATCTAAGTTTTTTAACATTCCGAGATAATCAAGGGAAAGTAAATTTTTTGCAGAAAAAGTTGTTTTAACAATTTTTTATTTAGGCAATGAAAATTATTTCTAGCAAAATGCCGACTAATAACAATCCTTTTGGAAATGATTTAAAGCAAGTATTGTTTTGTTTACACGTAACGTGATAATTAGGTGAAATTTGTAAAAGTTTGACAAGATACGCCCTTTTAGCAAGACAAAATAAAATAATGAATAATCTCATAATTTCTGTGCAACTTGCACCAAAGTCACTTCCAACATTATAGGATAAAACGACTAATAACTTTAGAATAACCTAAATCATATAATGATATGCAATTTCTATGAAAGTGAGTAAGTGACAAGCTGTCCGACAGTCAAAGTAAGTAAGTATCAATATGCAGCGTTCATTTAACTTGCCTTCAGAAATTCCATTTATGCCATAGAGACGTATCTTAAACAAGATGCAACCATCTGGTAGAATTACTAGTTGCACTGTAAATAATAGACGCTGTATGTATGGACGTACATCCTTATGGCATAAATGTGACCCAAAAAATGTGGTGTATCTTCGTGCCAACTAGACTTTAATGGAGACTTGTAGGTACGACCTTCTGTCAGAACCTGCATTGACGTTAGTCAATTCAATTTCTGTCAAGATCTCCATTTTTGCAAAAAATCGTACATAAGACGTTCTGGCTTAAACCCATCGCTCTATAGGTTGACTCAGCCTCCCGCAACCTACGGGCAGCAGTAAAGTGAGCCTACGCCTTACAGGTTGCCAAGACGTGTGTTAATTAAGATCTTGATAATTGTACCGTCATGTTTCAAGTTTGAGTTAGGGCATTATATCTGATTACATGAATATCTCGCATATGAAAGTGAACGGATTGCACAATGTTTTGACATGATCAGAGAGAGATATGGTAGAGTGAAAAGCTATGCCTACATTGTGTGCAAATTTGGCACGCTGAAAAACAAACATACATAGTTACAATCATTCATAAATACATACACACATACATACATAGATGCATGCATACATACATACATACATACATACATACATACATACATACATACATACATATTTGAATACGTACATACATATATATATACATACATTTATGCATGAATGAATGAATACATACATACAAACACACATGGTAACACTCTGGCCTGAAGGGTGAAGAGCATTAGATCTTGAAAAGTCGCGGTTCGATACCCGCAAGTCCCCCTGGGTCGACTCAGCCTTCCGCTCCCTAGGGGACAGCAGTAAAGTGAGCGGGTGCCTTACAGGCTGCCAAAGCGTGTGTTAATTAGGATCTTGATAATTGTACCGTCGTGTTTCAATTGTTTCAAAGTAACTTATTGCGGTTTTTCAGTGAGCTTGTCAATAAACACGAATATTATTATTATTGCACACATATGATTACCCACAAACATAGAAACATTCGTGCATAAACATGCATAAATATGCATAAATATGCATACTGCACCAACGGCCGCCACTATATGAGCTGTCCATTTTGAATTCCGTTTTGAATGGAAAAGCCATTTGTCAAAAGATCTGTAAGTCGACAGACAGACTGTTCACTACTGAAGCACAGCAGAAACACACACACACACACACACACACACACACACACACACACACACACACACACACACACACACACACACACACACACACACACACACACACACACACACACACACACACACACACACACACACACACACACACACACACACACACACACACACACACACACACACACACACACACACACACACACACACACACACACACACACACACACACACACACACACACACACACACACACACACACACACACACACACACACACACACACACACACACACACACACACACACACACACATATATACAAACACACAGACACACACACAAACACACACACACATATATATATATAATATATTATATATATATATATATATATAGAGAGAGAGAGAGAGAGAGAGAGAGAGAGAGAGAGAGAGAGAGAGAGAGAGAGAGAGAGAGAGAGAGAGAGAGAGAGAGAGAGAGGGAGAGAGAGAGAGGGAGAGGGAGAGGGACAGGGAGAGGGAGAGGGAGAGAGACAGAGACAGAGAGCTTCCTTTGAATTTCCAATTCATTGATTTATATTCATTAAACCAGCTTCCGCGGACCATTAGGCCTAAACAAACCGAGACCGATCCAAGACAGATCCTTTATTGCACTGATTAATTAACCGTAGTTCAGAGCATCATTGCCATAGCGTTGCTTAGATGCTGGGGGAAAATTGCGCAAAAATGAGGACAGACGTACGGAAGCGCTTTGCGGTCGATATGTGCACTCAACAACCAATTGAACAGAATTATTAAGACTAAAAGCTTGATTCTGCAGAAACGCACCGCAGTCAATAATAGCACTGGAATGAAATGTAGGTTAACACGCACAAACACACTCACACACAGACACACACACAGACACACAGACACACAGACACACAGACACACAGACACACAGACACACAGACACACACACACACACACACACACACACACACACACACCCACACACACACACCCACACACACACACACACACACACACACACACACACACACACACATACACACACACACACACACACACACACACACACACACACACACACACACACACACACACACACACACACACACACACACACACACACACACACACACACACACACACACTTAGATTGGATTAAATAATGAGATACAGAAGGGCGTTGGAGCTCTGAAGCAATGTAGAGCGTAAAAAGATCTTCGGAAGAACATTCAGGCCGACGTGCGCCAAAAACCTTTTGCACATCGAACAGAAAGAACAGTACAGAAGAAAACTTATCAGTATTGTTTATGCTAATGTTCGTTTGGAACAAGACGCAAAACGCTGTATGTATTAAAGAAAAACAGAACTGAGGGAAGTAATAGCTATATACAAAGTACATCGTCCTATCTGAGCCTTTCTCGACCCCCAGTCACTTCTCACTTCAAGTTCTCCAACCGACCTATTTCCATCACAGCACCACGCCTCTGGAATGATCTCCCCCCTGAATTTCACAGTTTCTTAGTGCCTCCATCATCATTGCAACCCGTCCTTCATACTCATCCTCATGTTCCTCTATCTATCACCCCCGGGCTTTCCACTCAAAACTGAAGTCTCACCTTTTCAAATACTCCTACTCTGACTCACCTTCCAATTATTCTCGCCGTAAACGACACCCGGCTTGACAGCTGCTCTGCCTCTCCTGATATGGTACCCTGGAAATCGAGCTTGGTCCTCTTTTGGACCACTCTCTGGAAACCCCTTTGATTTGGTTTGGCCTTCTGGAAACCGGATTCGGGCCTCTTTTGGACTACTCCCTGGAAACCCCTCTAATCTGACGTAGCGCCTTCGTGAATAGGCTGGTGCCCTGCGCTTGGCCTTCGAGTGGCGCTTTAGAAGTTTGGAGATCACGATTAAGTATGAGTTGGCAAATAACACACGAGAAATAAAGTTTCGTGAGTCTTTATCAGGGAGGTTAAAGTTACGAGTTCTATCTCTAAGGAAATAGGGAGTTAAATTATGATTAGGGGAGAGGCAGCTTAGTGAATGGTTTTCATTACACAAGACAGCTTTAAAATGAAGCGTCAGCTTTGTTTGCAAACACAACCGTAGACGGAGAATTAGGGCGAATATAAACATTCATATGCATTGCGTCTCAAACGCAGATACAATATACTAAGTAAAGCGCAGTGAAAGACCACAAAGGACGGCAAATATATATCTGAAACGGGTGCTACAGAAGTGCTCGCCGCGAACACCGCATTAATGGATTGAAGCATGTGGTATTGTCAGATCCCATTGGGATCGATCGGCGAATGTATTTCATCTCCGGAGGGTGTCCATCTTATCAGATGAAGTGGAAGTTTGACATATCCGTTTGTGCTGCGCATGTCCGACAAGCAAATGAATCTCTTTCGACATACTTACACATCTCGAGGAAATGGATTGGAGGTCCCCCTGTCAGAATCCAGTTCCAGTTTATGAACTCAACTTTTGGCGTCCGAGTTAATCACGTGATCATACACACTCGAGAAAAGCGTTAAAGTAGTCCTCCGGGAACGATCAGTGCATTTCCACTGCCTTCAGTGCCGCTAGTGCCAGGTAGTGCCAGTCCCAAGCATAGAGAAAGAAGGGTGCGACGTCAACGGCCTTGCAGCCATAAATATAAGATAAGTAAGTAAGTAAGTATATTCTTTATTACACCATTAGCAAACGCACAATGGGACAGAAGCTAGAAGCATTGATTGTAAAACATTGAAGTAATAATAAATCGAAATAAAAATGATAAAATAAGAAAATAAAAATCAACTGTTTTCATTTATGCAGTAATCTAGCAATGTAACCCTTCTTTGTCAAAGGATCACATCGTGGTATCTCACGATTATGCCAGCGAGGTCGAAGAGAGTACCCGGAAGATCGTATCGGAGGGAGCAAATCATGGAGGACATGCCCTGGGTCCCGAAGGATTGCAGCAAAGAGAGCATCGTCCGCCTTAGAACACAACAAGTCAAATGTAGGAATATCAGTTGGCAGATACCCTTGTCGCTTAAGTTTACGTATCAAGGTAGAGAGACGCTCTCTCTCAAGACCATTGGAAAATCCCCACCATGGCAGACTGGAGATGAGTAGGCCTATAACATTCGTGCCACTGTGGTGGAACCTACAGCATCATGGAGGCGGCTTCCAGTTAATCCATTGGAAACCAGGACTCGCAGAGCAAAAAAGGATGGTGTTAAATGCTGGAAACTATTTGCGCATTGGAGGCTTGGACATTGTGTACTTCAACTCGAACCAGTCTTGCGTTCTACTGTGCTGTAAAATCTTTCTGGAACAATCTTCCGTTCCATTTACGTTCTGTTGCATTCGACTTTTTCCAGTAAATATTTTCGAACTGTCTTAAAACGCACTTCTTAGATCAGTCAGAGAGTCACGCTGCCGCGCTTTTGTGAACCTGTGTAAGGCGATTTATTAATTGTCTCGGTAAATACGTAAATAGACGCGGGCATGTATACACACATACATACATACATACATACATACATACATACATACATACATACATACATACATACATACATACATACATACATACATACATACATACATACATACATACATACATACATACATACATACATACATACATACATACATACATACATACATACATACATACATACATACATATATACATACATACATACATACATACATACATACATACATACATACATACATACATACATAATTATATACATACATACATACATACATACATACATACATGTTTACAGGCTCTTTATCTACGCATTTTACAGGTTGTCTTCGACTAGGTGGGATTCAACAGGCAGATCTAGAAAGGACCAGCGTCCTGTTTAAATAGGGTCGCCTATTAATACAGGTTAAATTTGGATGACAATCGATGTTTAAGATATGACGCTATTCTATACGGATGGAAAACAAGTAAACTGAAATAAACTATATAGTCTACAACCGTACATAATATAGATACAATGTCATGCTTACATAGTTACATACAGATGCATACATGCATGCACAATACATATATACGTTCATACATGCATACATACATGAATACATACATACATGCCTGTCTGCATGCATACACGCATACGTACATCGAATCACCGTTGTCCAATAGGCTTTTATTTTCGTTTCAATTTTTGTTATTACATTTCCATTTATCTGTTACAGAAATTCACCTGACTCATTAAATTTCTTTTATATTTCAAACGATTAGTTTCATTCTTTTAAAAGCTGGTTTCCTCTAATCAGTTCATTTACTTGCATGGCCTAGAAACTATGATGATGGAAACATGGATTGAACTGGGCGACGGGGAAGACATGACAGAGAGTGGACGAATGCTATCAAGGATTGGCGCAAACAAGATCAGCATAGGTTGTTTCCACAGTTCCCCATCCTATTCTCAAACTGTGCAGCTTGAGAATAGGATGGGGAACTGTGCCATGGAAACAAGTGATGGTGCATGCACCGGCAACGTATACGAGCCTTCGGCCATGGATCATGATGATGATGAGAGAAGGTACAACACATAGTAAGACAATATCCTGTTTTATATGCACATCTTTTCAAAAGCATAGGACGCAGCCGTCTATATACAGGAAATGCTCGAGGGAGGAATGGCTTATGCAACTGTTTAAGGACCGTGTTCTCCGAGGAATCGGATTTGCTCCTGTTCCGCTGTCTGTTTCACCTGGAACAGCCGCAGGGAACAGTTTCGCCTTCTATTGATTGCTGGTTACGCACGTACGACCCCTCAGTTGACACAGAAATTAAGACCGGGATCTGGGGATGGGGAGATCGTTCCTGCTGTCAATATGAAAACCAATTTGGGAATTACTCGACAGGATCGCGAAAGACGGAATACAAATATGCGGAACAGGGACACGAAGAGGCGTGCACGAAAAAGAGAAAGGCAGGCAGACAGACAAACAGACAGACAAGCAAGCAGGTATGCAGGTTGGTAAGCAGACTGACAGAAAGAGACAGACAGAAATGAACAGACAGAAAGAGACAGACAAAAATGAACAGGCAGAAATAGCATTCAGGCTGACAGACAGGTATAGACAGAAAGTCACAGAGACAGATACAGAGGCAGGCTGGAAGAAGAAG
>OY744602.1:41023728-41093728 GCA_963556255.1 Allolobophora icterica
TCCGGGAAATTGCTAGAGAGATTGGTATATCCAAATCCAGCGTCCACAACATTGTTAAGAAAGACCTCCGTTTGAAGTGTCTGAAGAAGAAGCGCGCGCAAGAATTGACAAGCGCCAATAAGCTGACCAGGCTCGTCCGTGCCAAGCAGCTTCTTCGGATGTATCCTCAACACCAGGTCGACTTCATCTGGTTTACTGATGAAAAGGTTTTCACAGTGGCCTCGCCTATCAATACGCAGAACGAGAGATTATACGTCAAGTCAGGAACCACGAAGAAGACAATATCTGCAGACAGACTGCTGCACACGCGAACAACTTTTTCGAAGTCGGTGATGGTGTCTGTTGGCGTGTCCTTCTTGGGGTCCACAGAACTGATTTTTGTGGAACCGGGGGTGAAGATTAACGGCGAATATTATCGCGATGTTCTTCTCTCGCAGCAACTCTTGCCAGCCATCCGCCAGCAATCAGGGGAATTCTTCATTTTCCAGCAAGACAGTGCCCCAGCACACCGAGCACATGAGACTGTTGCGTTCCTGAGACGTCAGACTCCAGCCTTCATCACTCCTTCACTTTGGCCACCAAACAGTCCAGATCTCAATCCAGTGGATTACAAGGTCTGGGGGGTGTTGCAGGATCGCGTTTATCGGACAAGAATCAGGGATGTTGAACATCTCCGGGAGAGACTAATCGAGGAGTGGAGCCGGTTCGATCAACGAATCATCGACGGCGCTGTCAATGAGTGGCGTCAGCGACTCAGAGCCTGTGTGCGCACTGAAGGCGGGCACTTCGAACATCAACTGTGACCGCTGAACTCAACAAAACCGCTCTTTTCAACCAAATGTTATGACAATTCACTGACCCACGTAAAATTGGGCGGAGTTACGGTGTACAAAATATTTCTTAAATCACTTCACAAATATTGAAGATATTGGTAGAAACAGCAGTGTTCTACTTTATCGTTTATGCGTTTTACTGTTCGGTAACTTGGTTTCTGAACCACCCAATTTCAAAAGGGTATATCCTCGTAACCGTTGCATCAATTGTCATGAAATTTGCAGGGTATGGATAGAATAGACTGAAGTTCATATGCACCAAATTTAGTACCTATAATACTACAATTGACGAAGATATTTCACAAAGTCTAGTGTTCTACTTTATCGTGGACACAGTGTATAATATACTATACACAGTGTTGATGACATGCAATACACATACATATATTAAATGGAAAATGTACTTAATATATAGACTACGTATACAAATACATAAGTATTTTACGTAGTATAAATATCGGCGCCCCATCAAAAGCGCCGAGGACAAAAGCGCCTCGACAAATGTGCCCCGACAAATGCGCCCCCGAGCACGAAATTTTAATTTTAATACACATTAATAAGAGAAATGCATGTAATGTCAAACACGAAATTTCAATACACAGAAGAAAACATTAATAAGAGAAATGTGTGTAATGTATGAAACGATTGTAATTAAATTGTAGCTAATTATTATTATTAAGGAACATTTATATAGCGCCCCTTCAAGTCTGTCTACTCAGGAGCGCTCCAATTATCTTTAATTCCTGAAACGATTCTCATTCCCGCATAGCAAACAAGCTTATCTTTAATTCCTAAAAGTATTTTAATCTTAAACTGCACTTACGTATAATGTGGCGCAAATGTCGGGACGCATTTGTCGCTGATTTTATGGCACTGTTATCGGATTTCTTATGGCGCATTTGTCGGGGCGCTTTTGTCCTCGACGCTTTTGACTGGTCACCATAATTATTATACACCTGCAGATTGTACTATATGAGATCGCACATGTGTAAATTGTATGCTATGAATGTATCATGCATGCATTCATTCATTCATCCTACCGGAAATTCATATAGCGCTCCTTAAAAGTTGTCTACTCAGAAGAACTCCCGACCCAACCCCGACTGAAGATCACAGTCTTAAGGTTAGAATAAAATGTGGCAGCATGGGCTCCAGGGACCAAGCGAAGCTCCACAGGAAGCCCAGTCCAGATTGCGGGATCAGCGACGGAGAAAGCACGACACGGCCCAAGAGCAGTCGGCGACCGGGGAACCAGAAACCATATATATGTATGATATGGGGAAACAATAAAAGAGGCTGATGTAAAACTGGAAAAGGAAGGAAAAACGAAAACACAGGAGACGGAGAACTAGGAAGAGAAGGAGGAGGATTAGGAGGAAGAGGATTAGGTGGAAGGGAAAATCTCTTGCAGATGTCTTTGGTTGGATCGTAATCACTTCTCCCGATTAATGAATAATTCCGTGAGCGTCGCAAATGCGGAATCACACAGACGGAAGACGATGGATCCTGGAAAACGTGTCAGCGGACGTTAACGAATGGCTATTGAATTAGAATTTATACCAACGCTGCTGTTTTGGATCTCCTCTCCGCGCTGACTTTGTTTTTGTCCGTTCGTCTGACTGTCCGCTTGTTTGTCCTTCTATTAGTCTGTTTGTCTGTCCGTTTGTTTGTCAATATATCTGTGTGTTCGCTTCTGATTGTGTTTGCTACTCTGTTTGTCGCTTTTTCTCAAGTATTATCAGTTTATCTATTTTGGGTCCGTTTTAAAACTTCCTCTATGTTCAACTGTCTGTGTGCTCTTCTCTCCTTCTGTCTGCATGTCTGTATGTCTGTCTGTCTGTCTGTATGACTGCCTGCCTATCTGTCTGTCTTTTGCGCATGGGGACAGCGTTGGGCACTCGAGAGTATTCGTTGGTTGGGCCAAAGCTTTGGAACTCTTATAGGTCCACTTCACTTTTGCTTATGCCTGGTTCTGCGTGTTCTATCAGTTCTTTCTTGTCTGCCAGGTCTAATTTAAGAGTCGTCTGTTTCAACTTACCCCCTTCTCCTGTAGCCTGGCTTCTTGTCTACCAGACCTATCGTCTTTCTTCAACCTATTGCGATTTCTGGCTATATACGGTTTTCCTTGAAGCGATCATCGATTGATATCTTGTGCATCATGATGAAGGCGCTATAGAAGTCAGTAGATTAGATCTATATGTCTCCTCCTTCTGTCTTCTTCTTACACCTGAGTGTTTCTGCTTGTTTGTCTTTGTGTCTGTCTATACATCATTCTGTCTTCTTTCTTCTCTGTCTGTGTGTCTTTGTGTCTTTCTATACATCATTCTGTCTTCTCTCTTCTGTCTGTGTGTCTTTGTGTCTTTCTATTTATCCTTTTGTCTTCTCTCTTCTCTGTCTGTGTGTCTTTCTATTCATCCTTTTGTCTTCTCTCTTCTCTGTCTGTGTGTCTTTCTATTCATCCTTTTGTCTTCTCTCTTCTCTGTCTGTTTGTCTTTGTGTCTTTCTATTCATCCTTTTGTCTTCTCTCTTCTCTGTCTGTGTGTCTTTGTGTCTTTCTATTCATCCTTTTGTCTTCTCTCTGCTCTGTCTGTGTGTCTTTCTATTCATCCTTTTGTCTTCTCTCTTCTCTGTCTGTGTGTCTTTGTGTCTTTATATTCATCCTTTTGTCTTCTCTCTTCTCTGTCTGTGTGTCTTTGTGTCTTTCTATTCATCCTTTTGTCTTCTCTCTGCTCTGTCTGTGTGTCTTTCTATTCATCCTTTTGTCTTCTCTCTTCTCTGTCTGTGTGTCTTTGTGTCTTTATATTCATCCTTTTGTCTTCTCTCTTCTCTGTCTGTGTGTCTTTGTGTCTTTCTATTCATCCTTTGTATTCCCTCTTCTCTGTCTGTGTGTCTTTGTGTCTTTATATTCATCCTTTTGTCTTCTCTCTTCTCTGTCTGTGTGTCTTTCTATTCATCCTTTTGTCTTCTCTCTTCTCTGTCTGTGTGTCTTTGTGTCTTTCTATTCATCCTTTTGTCTTCTCTCTTCTCTGTCTGTGTGTCTTTCTATTCATCCTTTTGTCTTCTCTCTTCTCTGTCTGTTTGTCTTTGTGTCTTTCTATTCATCCTTTTGTCTTCTCTCTTCTGTGTCTGTTTGTCTTTGTGTCTTTCTATTCATCCTTTTGTCTTCTCTCTTCTCTGTCTGTGTGTCTTTCTATTCATCCTTTTGTCCTCTCTTCTCTGTCTGTGTGTCTTTGTGTCTTTTTATTCATTCTTTTGTCTTCTCTCTCTCTCTGTCTATTTGTCTTTGTGTCTTTCTATTCATCCTTTTGTCTTCTCTCTTCTCTGTCTGTGTGTCTTTCTATTCATCCTTTTGTCTTCTCTCTTCTCTGTCTGTTTGTCTTTGTGTCTTTCTATTCATCCTTTTGTCTTCTCTCTTCTGTGTCTGTTTGTCTTTGTGTCTTTCTATTCATCCTTTTGTCTTCTCTCTTCTCTGTCTGTGTGTCTTTCTATTCATCCTTTTGTCCTCTCTTCTCTGTCTGTGTGTCTTTGTGTCTTTTTATTCATTCTTTTGTCTTCTCTCTCTCTCTGTCTATTTGTCTTTGTGTCTTTCTATTCATCCTTTTGTCTTCTCTCTTCTCTGTCTGTTTGTCTTTGTGTCTTTCTATTCATCCTTTTGTGTTCTCTCTTCTGTGTCTGTTTGTCTTTGTGTCTTTCTATTCATTCTTTTGTCTTCTCTCTCTGTCTATTTGTCTATGTGTCTTTCTATTCATCCCTTTGTCTTCTCTCTTCTCTGTCTGTTTGTCTTTGTGTCTTTCTATTCATCCTTTTGTGTTCTCTCTTCTGTGTCTGTTTGTCTTTGTGTCTTTCTATTCATTCTTTTGTCTTCTCTCTTCTCTGTTTGTGTGTCTTTGTGTCTTTCTATTCATCCTTTTGTCTTCTCTCTTCTCTGTTTGTGTGTCTTTGTGTCTGCCTATTCATGCTTTTGTCTTCTCTCTTCTCTTCACTGTGTGTATGTCTGTGTATCTGTCTGTGTGTCTGTCTACCTGCTTTTCTCAGCGTTTGTTTGTAGTCGGCGTTCTCTGTCTCGCCTATTCATTAACACTGAGGTCGACGTCAGTTTTGTTTATCCCACTGTTTATTAGATTCAACGACCGAAAAGAGCTGATGGAAAAATTCCGATAATGGCCGTCGAGACGACTGTAGTCGTAACTAGGCCGTTATTTGAACCCCATTACTTCACAGAGGTCGTCCTGTCATTAATCTATTTACGTCTGTTTTATTCGAGTTCGATGCCTTGCCACCCGTGATGCAAATTTTAGAAAGCTAGATGGGACATTGTGTCTTCGGCACATATAATATTATTAAGAAGCTAGATGGGACAGTGGTGCATCAACAACTTTGCACCGTGAATCGGGAGTTTTAAAGCGCAGCGAAAACAGCGCAGTTCTGTTGACATTTCCCTGTTCAGTAAATACGATCGGAGATGCTAAATACATGTTATTTTCTAGCGCATTTTGCTGTCGTCGGAGCGTTTAACAGCAGAGCAGTGATTGAGTTGAATGGACGATTGAATGAAACGAGAAACCAGACACGATCAAAGCCAACTCTAGCCGAGACATCCGTTCAATAGAATTCTCTTTATAATGTGCTTCTCGTCTAATAGAATGCCTTGAGAATCGGACTACACTCAGAATGTCTATTCCGTCGTGCAGTCTGGGCACTATTCAGGCCTGAGTAATAAGATACTAAGGCATATAAGGTAAATATAGGCTTAGAGGCTATACAGTGATGTATGCTTATAATGTTGTTGACCTGTGTAGAAAGATATGCATATACAAAATAGGAATATTATATGACCATTGCATATAACATACATTTATACATTTCTGTCCAGAACATGACTACCTCATTTTGTCCTTTGGTGGCGCCTCTGGAAGAATTACTATACATGCACCATTTGTCTTTCTTCAATTTACTTAGGCCTAAAACCTTTAGACCAGTTAGAAAATCACGTGGGCAGCAGTGGTGTTTCAAGTACTTAGGTTGCAATAATTACAAGTACAAGTACAAAGGTCTCAAGTACGAGTACACGTTCCTTAGTCTTAAGTACAAGTACGAGTACAAGTACTTAGGTTATAATACGAGTAGTAGCGACTGCAAGGAAATTTAAGACTAACTAATCGACAATGTAAGCTTACTTTCATCTGTCATGTCGTGACGTCGCCTACCTGAGCTCATTTAGAATTGCTTTTGAGATATTCGATCGACGCGGGTTTAATATTAAACCATCAAAACTAAACACGCGCTCAGTAGGTGCGCTATAGATGCAGGCACACTCAGTGTTCTACGGTCTAAACACTGGTTTATACAGTTTGTCAAGAACAGTTTTTTGCTGTATTTCCAGAAGTCTAAAATCGTCTTCATCAACGTCAACATGGCTCTTGATATTCACAGATGTTGTTACTTGTGATGATGGGATGCTCGGCTCCACCGAAGATCATGTTCTGTAGAGTGATCAAGTAGGCTAGGCTTTTGTGCAGGAGAACTAAAGACGTTGCAGTCTCGTTTGCTGTGGCCGCATCTGTCATTAGCGTGTCATACTGAGAAGTTTGTGCTCCTCTTCCACGTAAATAACACGTTTTAAATAGCACACAAAAGTGCTTGGAAAATGACTATATAACTGATCTTAATAAACGCGTTTTGAGACAGTTTGAGACTGCTTGCTTAAAACAGAGTTATATGCAACATCTCGAACATGCAGAGGAAGACTGTACCGATAGCAACATAAAAATTCACCCGTGAACACCATTTAGAAATGAACCATATATAAGCTATAGGTTCAGTGGTTTACTGTTAACAGTCCTATAGTACAAATCCTAAAATACATTACTCGAAAGAGTTCAAATCACTACCTGTGACTCGTTACCCGGAGTTCACTTGTCAGCAGCCCTCCATTTAAGATTCTTGTCCATACATTGCACTTTGAATTTTGAATTAAAGAAAGTAGAAATTATGTAGAAAAGAACGGGTTTCGAAGAAACTTGAAAGAAGCACTTTTGACATAGCCACACGCTGGAGTATTCCATTAAATCTTCGTTGCATCGATTCCAAGAGTTCTTTGCATATCAGCTGATGCACTGTGTCTTTCAATGATTAATCAAAACTGAAGGCAGTGCAAAACCAAGGATAACCACTTTTCCGCCTTCGGACCAGATATCGATGCTTCTTTACACAGATACATGCATACATTACATACACATACATACACACACATATATATTTACATAGCGCCTTTTAGGAATTTAAGCGTCAACAAAACATGGCTATCTAAAAGATCTTAAGATACTTTGCTTAAGTATTTAAGATACTTTGCTTAAGTATTTAAGATACTTAAGATACTTTGCTGTCTGTGAACAATAGTCGGATTTTTAATGGAAGACTGCTGAAGAAGGATGGTCCAATGCATGAGAAACCGCGGTGTGCCAGCATCGTTTTAAGGAAACTCGTGACTACGTCCCCACGGGCCGCAGAACGCAACGATCGTCAAGCCAACTTGCTTGAGCCAGGAACGTAGAGCTGTCTGATGTATTATCGAGCTGCACTGAGATGTGCGTTCAAGATCCTCCCATGAGGAGAACCTTGAATTTACATACATACATACATGCATACATTCACTTCATACATAGTACATACTTACATACAGATAGGTACAGATAGATGCAGAGACAACAGAGACAGATAGAGAGACGGAAGTTGGACAGGAACAGAAACAGGAGAGCGACATACTAAAGACACACAGAGACAGAGAGAACAGGAACACACCGACAGACAGACAGACATACAGACGACAGAGAGCAATAAATTTCCGCGGCGAATTAATGTCTTGTTAAACGTTCAGGAGAGCGTCGCCTGTCGACGTCTTTCTGCACACAGTTCAAGATCGATTGCTCCAGTCATGTTCACAGGGCACCAAGCCACAGAAAACAATCTGAAGAAATAGTCGGACCCGCGTCGCGTCTCAAGAAATTTCAGACCCCCGCTGTATCTCACAGATAACCATGCAGCGCAGTTTCTGCCACGTGACACTGGGCATATATCGAGTTTTATGTTAGGGAAAACGTCGCTGGTTACCGATGCAAGTTTAATCTTGAGTTTAAGATCGTAATGCTTATACGTATATGCAGGCTGTGCTCCAACTTGTCTTAGGGAACTTAGTGTCTTACAGCATGGTCGCAGATTCCTTCACTCTGTTCTGCAAAAGGTGACCTGGTTGTTCCGCCGGCCCGAAATTCCACCGCGCAGCAAAGAAGCTTCGCTTTGGTTTGTCCAGCTTTTGTAATAAGTTTCCTAGCAACCTACATGTATGTAAATGTACACGTTTTATACAGCGACCGTATGGCCTCGACCCTGCTCATTTTTCTCAATGAATTGAATAGGCGCCACACAATTTAAGGTCTCCGTGTACGGACCGTACTATAGCCCGAAATTTCGGTCATATTTAGATTTAATGATCCAGTAGTATTTACTGGCTATGCAATATTAAAAACCTGTCAGATCTCTGGAAGTGCGGTGACTTCTATAATATTCAGACGCTCTTCAAGTAAACCTTCTGCGTGACAATTTTCTCCATGTCTTTAGTATCACACCGACCTTTGGCAAGCTTTAAATGTCGTCGGAACTAAACACGTGAGCGCAATTATGGAGGTGTTAAAAATCGGTGGTGGATAGAGTCCAAAAGTATAATTATGTGAACGAAAGAAGTCCAAAAGTATATGTGAACGAAAGAAGTCGTCAAGACAAATAAGACTGGTTAACTTAAATTCAGTGCCATGAATAAATGATCATTGTACGTTCATTACATGAACTCGTATACTTACTATCAGTGGCGGCGCCAGACAGTAACCAGGGCTAGCCTGCAGGGCAGAATGCCCTGTAAAAATGCCTTTGCCCTGGGCGATGCCCTGCGCAGAAAATTGGCCTGTCCAGAATATGCTCGGGCGTATTGGTTATAATCGCCTAGACTAATATATTTGTCTATAGTCAGGAGGTCAGATTTACTTAAATGTTAAAATTTGCTTTACAAATGTCAAAAAACGTTCGGCTTCCGAGTTTTTGACATTTGTAAAGCAAATTTTAACATTTAAGTAAATTAAGTGAATTTATATCTCAGGATATAACAAATACGCCCGAACAAATTCTGGACAGAGCAAAATTTCTGGCAGGGCATCGACCAGGGCAAAGGCATTTTTACCAGGGCATTTGCCCTGAAGCGCCCTGGTGTAGCGCCGCCTCTGCTTATTATATAGGAACCTCTTAGGCGTACACGTAATCAACGGAAAAACATAATGACCTCCGAACACATTGATAGGCAGATGTGTGTGTGTGTATATATATATATATATATACATGTGTATATATATATATATATATACATGTATATATATATATATTCGTTTTGATAAATCTGGCTGATATATACCGCAACCGGTTACAGAGAATAATAGCATAACATTGGTCTGTGCTGAACTTACGTATACAGACATTCATTCTTAGCTAATCGAGGACTATAGTTGCGATCGTCTTTGTCAGAGAGCATGGAGTCATGAGGTCTAGGACATTAGTAATAATGTCAGTGGGCGATGGGTGGGAACAGCTCGTGCAGGACATGTGTATCTGTCCTTATTACAGCCTGAAGTATAGACGCGCCTTAGCGACACCAACCATCGTCTCAAGGGACTCCGTGCGGGCGGAAGTAGAGACATTCGCTGCATTTTCTTAAACTTCGCGTGTGGCTGCCTCTTGTACATCTGCCTCTTGTATTCAAGTATGACAGGGAGAATGAATGCTATACGGCGTGGGGAACGAAAGCGCTACATGCAATGACTTCGAATGTGGCAGCCGATGACTAAAGTGTCACTGAAAGAGAACGAGAGCCAGACTCAGACAGACAGACAGACAGACAGACAGACAGACAGGTTTTATTGATGACAGCTTGTTTGTGATTGTGTCTGTTTGTATGAGTACGCCTGTACCGTGTGTCCCGTCCTCCTCAGTTCTCTCTCTCTCTCTCTCTCTCTCTCTCTCTCTCTCTCTCTCTCTCTCTCTCTCTCTCTCTCTCCCTCCCTCCCTCTCTCTCTCTCTCTCTCTCTCTCTCTCTCTCTCTCTCTCTCTCTCTCTCTCTCGTCTTTCACTCTTTATCTCTCTCTTTTCTGGCTCTCTCGCACTTTTATTCTGTCTCGGTCTGTCTCTGGCCATGCGCTATTCTGTCTTTCTATCTCTTCGCTACTCTTTCTCGCCTAGTTAAAATACGCTCCGTTGCCTTAGTAACGGGAAGCTGCGAACGCGTAAACAGGAAACGCATGAATTAGTCTCGTTCCAGTTCTTGTCTTCGCAGAGATCTTCGCATCAAAGGCGTCGTTCCGACATTTTGTCGGCACTCTTTAAGAAGAGATGAAAGGCGAACAATGATGGTTGACGACGACGCGCATGTTCAGCACAGAATGCAGATCAACTGGCGCTGTATAAATTGATCTTAACGTCATTAATCCAACGACCATTTTTGTCCCCGTCGGCGCTATATAAATGGATGTGATCGGTGGAAGAGTTGAAGATACGGACACAGACATAAACACAGATGAAGAGACACAGAAACACACAGACACCGACTAATAAGTATATTAATAATTAATAAGTATAATAAGAATATTATTTAATTCATTTGAACATATATACTGAAATACGTGGGGAAACTGAGGTGATATTAGTTTATGATATGAGCTTAGATATTTTTACTTGGCTTGATGGAACTATATCATTTCTTTAAAAGCGAGACTGAGAGAGGGAGACTTGATTGATGAGTATGCATGGGTAATTCCGCTGCTTGGAGAGGGGTGGGAAGGGGATTGAATTGGGGACTGACAGGTGGAGGTGACAGAGACAGACAGACAGACAGACAGACGGAGATACAGACAGACAGAGAGAACGAAAGGAGTTAGTATGGAAAGTTTAAAAAAAACTGACGGTCAAGGTGAAGCAGCCGAGAACCGAAAGATTAACACATGAATCTCGTAAATTATATACGTTCTACAAATTTTACCGATGTATGAAAACCCAAAGGCAAATCACATCCATTTGTACGATTAAGATCAACCAGATCAAGTACAGACGTAAGTCCCCAGAAGTTTAAGCTGCTCACCACCAATCCACTGGACAAAGACTCTGCTCGCCTTCGGATCCTTTTAGCGATAGAAGCTCACATAAATCTTTTAGTGTCGTATTAATATATATATCATATATATATATACACATACATACATAAGGTAACAAATACGACGCCAATATAATATAAGTATGCATTGCCTAATACATATACACACACAAATATATATATGTGTGTATGTATTCATCCATCTCTTGTTCGCAGATTAAATAGAATATTTCAGACTAAAATATATTTGCATATTTTGATCTACGACTTCATATTATGTGTCTGTATGTCATGATAGACATATATATATATATGTCATGATAGACATATATATACATATATATATATTATAAGCTCGAGGGGTATAAAGAATTCCCATTTTGTTAGTCTTTGTATAGCCCAGAGCCAATGCCATGGAGCTCAAAAACTACGGATTACATTTGCATAAAGAACGAATGATCCGAAGGGCCATGATATCTGTTTTATACATACACATATTTATGTTATACATCCATCTTTAGTGTAGACTGTAGCTAGAACGTGCAACTTTGTTAATATAATATCATATCAGATACGATATATACGCTAACAGCCGTTGAATCTCAAAGGAATCAATACAAAAGACATTTCGGATTCAATACACGTATACTTATGTATATGTATATATAACATTATATTTCGCACCTAGGCTACACATTTTATATATGTAATATATCTTGAAATAAAGCCCACTGCATAGTATTTGACACATGGATATATATATATACATAAGCTACATCGTCATATATATATATATGTAATACTATGACATATACTATGACATATATATATATATATAGGGCATAATATGTAATTTGGAATCTAGGTCGTAGCCTATGTATACATAGGACATAATATTATGTATTATACACTGAATGAACAATAGTTTATGCATGTAATACTATGACATATTGTAATATTGAGCACCTATTAGTATATCTTGTTATTATTATTTGTACATCGTATACTTTCTGACAGGGAGAATCTATTTCTGGAATAGATTGAACATTCTCCGGAACGTGATCGCGTTTAGCTGTTCAATTTGTGTACAGCAATACACTGGACCAAGAAAGAAATTGCTCTGCATGCAGCGGTAACTTTGGTCAGATGGCGACTGGGGTTGCAGGCCATGAACTCTAAACGGTGCTGATTGAGCAAACCAAGTGACGAACTGGTGCGAGGTTGGCAGGCTTTCGTACGTGGCAATTTTTGGGGTATACAATCTCGACATCTGCTCCTGTATAGCACCGGCGGTATGAGGTAGATATGATTCAGCCATATGATTTGTCTACAAAAGCACATCCAAGACAAGAGTCCTGCGTATACCTGTCAGTGTATGAGGGTTGCATCATCTGGGCTCTTGCCATCATCAGATCTGAAGAGTCCAACTGGTTTCTTGGAAGAGGAAAATCCAGCTTTGACAAGGGCTCAGGATTAGGTCTTTTAGGGCAACGTGATTAGGTCTTTTATGGCAACATATCTAGCTGTCTTACCAGACCCAGACGGCAGGCCATGGCGTGTAACCGATCGGCTCGAAACCTCATAAAACAATTACAGGAGTTCTACCTACTCCATCCAGCTTTAAAGTGTTAAAACTCGCAAGATACGCATCACCCAGCGGCTTCGTCATTCAAAAGATGCTGCCAATTGCAAAGCTCAGAAAGAGAAAACCAGAAACTATGTTCTGACTTTGCTATATTATCAGTTAACAAAATCAGCCATTTGAACTGCGAAATTCTTCAGTTTACTGCTAATCTAAGTTGTAACAGCCCACTGCTTGATCTCGCATGTAACGACATGCCATCTGCACCCCACTTGAAGTCCTGTCTCTTCTTAATCAGATTGACCTTAAATCACCTGGTCTGGTCAGAATTAGACCAGGTATCACAGTTTGCAAGAAACCTGAATCCAAATTGGAACGAAGTAAAGCCTTTGGAGATGAAAGAAAAAAAAACAATATTGATTTATTTTTAGACGCACATTATTAAAGCGCCTTTTGTAGTTCTACAAATGCGCCATATAGCTGCTATGTAAGTGGTGATCGATGATGATAATGATGAATAATTATGGGTTTGATGATGATGCTGATGGTGATAATGACGACGACGACGACAACGGCGTTGATGAGATGATAATCAAAGCGTTGCATAGCTAATCGGCCTAAGTGCCCAGTGATACGCATTAAGCGATTGGAAAAGTCTTTGGTCTCTTCGACTTCTGAGAAGCGCAGTTGAAAAGGATCGACAGACTCACACAAAGGAACTTTCAGACTTCGCAGAGAGGCGCTATGTAAACATTTGGATATGCATACGAACACATACATATATAAACGCATACATGAATACACACATACATACATACATACATACATACATACATACATACATACATACATACATACATACATACATACATACATACATACATACATACATACATACAAAGTATTTGGCCGACATATATACAAAGTATTTGGCTGACATACATACAAAGTATTTGGCCGACTTACATACACAGTATTTGACCGACCTCTTAATCTATCTATAGTTATCGCTAATTCGTTCTTTAATTAAATCACCTGGCATTCATTTCTCTGCAATTTCGTTATGTACAGCGAGTTTCTCCTTTCCTTGTAATTATCACATAACATAAATCCAAAACTAATACAGACCTGGCACCCGGTTAATTATTCTGTGCTTATGAGTTCTGAAGATTTCTTTACTGTCTGCTTCAAACATTACAAGCTCCTGCTGTGAGTTTGTTGTGTTCGTCTGTTTTGCTAATCAACACAAACATCTGGTTTCTTGGAAGCCGTCGCTGTAATATATTGCATAAACTAAGACAACACTGTATATGCCCCACATCTCTCTAAATGCGGTTCTCTTTAGTGTTATTTCTCATCTCAGTTCACTTGCAAACATGCGTATTCAACCTCCTCCTCAGCGATCATTTCATGGCGTAGTGGGTACACCTCCACTGTTTCATTTCGCTATCGTTCTAACATCTACCGCTTTTACCAGCCGGGTAATGTTTAATACACCAACATACTTATTCATAGCCCGATCTCTTCCTTCGCCATCCTCCCGTTTGTCAAATTGTACACTGGGTGCAGGACCGACGACGGATTCACACAAAAGGCGAACAGAAGCGATCAAGTTTTGTGTGCGACATATGACAGAAAAGAAGCGAGCAAGTACTCTGGCTTCTTGCCACACTAGAAGTAGGACCGACACACTCGCACAAAGGCCCGACATTAATATGGAGTTGTCTATCGCTGGTTTACCTCCTGCTAGTTCTTTCTGGTGACACTGAGTTAAACCTCTGTGAGTTTCTCAAAACAAGCTATATAAGTGTTCATATCCAAAAAAACTTATCCTTGTCATCTTGAAACAACAAACTCCTGCTATCTTACTAACTTAAAAATTACACGATACACGTAGACTCATCCAGTTGAAATTCTTACTCTCAACTTCCTTCATATCAGACATTACACCACCTTTTTTTTATCCTAAATCAATATGTTATTACATCAATTAGTGCACGGGCTTACTACATTGGCTGCCCATCGAGCAAAGAATTCAGTTTAAAACCTCTCTTATAGTTAAACAAACATTGCGCTAAACCTAGCCGACATATCTCCGCTCCTTGCTCACCCCTTATGCCAGCAAATAGCACTAGATTTAACTCTGCCTCCACGAAAATAGTTTTTGGGTCTCGGGCGCTCTCGGTAGCAGGACCAAAACTTCGGAATTGTATGCCCAGTGTGTGCGTTCTCTCGGTTCTCTGTTGTCATTTAGAACGAATCTAAACAGCATCTGTTTCAGTTTGCTTAGCCTCTGTGGCTTGAATTCTGGTTTCTCTGTGCTATCGGCTTTCGCCTTGACCTCTCCAATGTACCCTGACTTCGACTAGGGTTTCCTTCGAAGAGACCATCGATTGATACCTTATACATTATGATAACGGCGCTACAAAAACGCTTTAGATTAGAAAGAGTAGATTAGATCAATTAGATACACAGGCCTAAATGCATATACCAGTGCCTAAAACAATGTTTCCCAAAGTGGGTTCCGCGAGAAGAAGACAAGGGTTCCGTGAAGCAATTGAGTAAATTTTGCTTGATTGTGTTGTTACATCATAAATTTATCAGACTCTGAGGCGAAGACAAAGGTTCCGTGGAGAAGTTTCATTTAAAACAATTTCAAATCTAATTGTTATCGATTAAAATGTACATACCTCGATCACTGTTTAAAAATTGTACCAGAATATGTTGTGTTTAGGTCGGGGTTCCGTTAAAATATTTTCAAGTCAAAAGGGTTCCGTGGCTAAAAAATGATTGGGGAGCACTGGCCTAAAACCCTCATAAGTATCAATTGCACACTTTTCCTCAAACTGTCAAACTGTACTTGAACTGATAAGTAAATTTAAGGTATTAGAAATCGTAAGATCGTGTGTAGTAGACAGTGGACTCGAGCTAATCCCTAAAAAATTCACATGACACATTGCACACAATGTCAACTGCACACTTTATGTCAGAAGACACAATATCTTAGGCCCTGCTATACTGACCCACATACATACAAGAATTAAGCAAAATGATCGTTAGAGTAAGAAGGAGGACTATTGATGGCATACGTGAGTTTGAGATAAATCCAGGGCCAGCATGTTTCAAAAAGTGCAGGTTAACAGGGCGGCTGAATTTAGGGACTGTCTAATTCTTGGCAACGATTTTTTAACCATTGTAATCGGCAGAAATGCAGATAGCCGGACCCACCATAGCCCATAATCCATTAGCCGCCGGGCCCCTTCAACAAACGGAAATCAACGTCCACGAAAAAACTAATTATTATGTTATTCTGCAGAAGTGCGCTTGATTGGCTCAAATCATACTTATTTTTTTATTAGTTTGATAAATTCACACAGAGGAAATGACTTTCATGATTAGGGATGGGAGGACGTTAATGGGAAGAGAAGGAAGGATTGGGCCGCCAAATTAGCGTGGAAGAATGAAATGATAGCCAGACAAATTTTCCATGTGGTATAAAAAGGCCATGAAATGACTTTTTATACCATACTGGAAAAATGTTTCTTCTTTCAAGTGCATTGTTGTTCTTGTTACCGTTTAATTGTTTTACCGTGTGTTGTTATTGTACTTACAGTATTGTTATTGTATAATAGCTATTGAATCTTCATTTGAAGTCACTTGTTTGTTTTCTATATGATCTATACAATTTAATAATCAATGTATTTGCCCAAAACGAATGAATGTCCCTACTTTGATGTGCATATATTTCATAAATATTTGCAAAAATAATTAAAAGAATTCAAAAGGAGCAGTTGATTAGTTGATTACTTTCATAACTGATAGCTAATTGTAAGTTAATTGCATGCTCGCGTCCCTACTTTGATGCGTATATATTTAATAACATAGTCCTATGAGAGATCGTCCCTAGGAGCGATCGTCTTATGAGCGATAGTCATAGAACCAACTTATCCTAGCCTAACTTGAATAATCTAACATTACCTTGTATTGCTTAACGTTATCTGACTAGTAATTTGTAATAATTGGTATATATATCGTTGGTTCAAGAGAATCTAACCGGAGACGCTCTCTACGCTGACTTCATGGATGAAGTCAGTATAATTATATGACTATTGACTGGATGATTTCATAATTATTGTCATTTAGAACAGAATTTCAACGGCCCTTTGTTTGTGACAGATGATGTTTTTCCGGCTATCCCTCGAGCCGATGAGTGCACGTAGAGCAGGAAATCATAGTCTTCCGGTTGGTAGATCGAAGTGCCACCAGTGACTAACGGTTGAGGTCAAACAGAAGACCCGCTTTGCTCCTCATCCGCAGAGACAATAAACTTACCCGACTGCAGACGCGTGCGGCATACTTAGGCCTATACATGTACATGTACGCAGGTCTGTAGAGCCGATACTCGACTGCACACCAGAAAGCCAATTCCTCCTCATAATTGGCTAAGAAATACCGTCGAAACATTCGAAATCGCAGCATAAATGAAGAATAAGTCCGACACGCAAACTTAGCATCAGTTAACTCCAATGGCGGCGATCTTGTTTCACAGGAGGGGGACACTATTGAACTGATCTGGTGAAAAGAATATTGAACAGATCTGCTCAAAAAAGGTCAAATTTTTTTTACCATTTTCGGGACAAATTTGACGACCTTTTTGGGGTTTCCTCCAAAAGTGGGGCGGGGGGACAAATGTATGGTGTGTCCCCCACTCTTAAAGGTGGGGGACTTGTCACCCTCGACCCCCCATGATCGCAGCCCATGGTTAACTCCAACACGTAAGCAACTATCGCGAAAATTCAGCAAAATGACATATACGGCGAATTTAAAACAGACGTGAGTGCTGACATGCATGAACTTTGGGAGGAAGGCAAGGATTTTGAAAATTGTCTCGTTTTCTGTGTTCAGGAATAGCTAACTATTCTATGCAAAAACGTCATTTTGCCCCCCGCCCAGAAAAGTTTTGCCCCACTAGAAAAATTCCTTCGGACGCCCATGCTAACAGGTGCAGATCAACCTTATCTTACCTTAGCTTTACATGTCTTAATTTACCTTACCTTATCTTAACTTACCTTAATTTACCTCAGCTTACCGTGTCGTGTCTTAATTTACCTTATCTTAACTTACCTTAACTTTCTATGCCATGTCTTAAGTTACCTTGCCTTATCTTAACTTACCTTAACTTACTTTAGCTTACCATACCGTGTTTTAATTTACAATTTCCCTACCTTAGATTGCCTTAGCTTAGCCTAGTTTAGCTTAGCTTGCCTTGTCTTGTTTTATTTTACCTTGCCTTGTCTTAGCTTACCTAACCTTGCCATACTTTACATAATACATTACCAAACCTTACCTTACTTTAATATCATAAAAACGAAAGCAAAAACAACAACTGCTACAACAGCAGCAGAAACAATAGTATCAACACTACTGTAACGAGAAGAAGGGACGTGTCGTTTAGAATTGTTTCGTACGAGACAGAACCGTGCAGTCACGCACAGAATTGGTCTCGCCTTTGATTCGCCCGACAAGGGAAAGCCACGCACCCGTCGAAGCGCATAAAGAACCAGACGAAGAGAAAGCGAACAGTCTCTATGGCAACCCAATACACGTGCACACTGAACAGGTGCTCGTTTCAATTCATTCAGGAGATTCATATAGCGCCTCTGAAAGATATCCAATTAGAGGTTCCCGCAGGGAAACACGCCAATTGCCAGTCGTACATTCTAAAACATCGACGAGCGGGGAAAACGATGGGTCATTGCGCATGGTACGCTAAAGCTTCTATTGAAATGGCTCAACGTGAATTTTGACTGAGTCGATGACGCAATAGTTACGTTGGAAAGAAGCTGTGACGTTTTCAAAGAGATCATAACAGGTCTCAAAACAGACATGGCAATTATAAAACTGCAGGAATTCTACAGTTCAATGATAGTTTTTAAATACGGAAACTTTTGACGATGACTATCGTCGGGGACGTAGAAAAGAAGCTGTGACGTTTTTAAAGAGCTCGCGAAACAGATATGGGATTGAGATATTGTACGAATTCTACAACTTATGGATTTTTATAAGATAAAGGTTTGTCTACGACAATATTATTGTCAATGGCTTAACTAGTACGTAGGAAAGAAGGAAAGCTGTGGCGTTCCTAAAGAGTTCTTAAAACAGATATGAAGGTAGAACAGCGTTAGAATTCTATCGCTATTACTACATGTTTTTCGATAAGGAAAGGTTCAGTGTTGATTAGAGGCCTAACTGTAAAACCCGAAAAGCACTTTATATCAAGTTATTTAAGAATAGAAATGGTCTACAGACTTATTACACAATCATTAGTATATACGCTTCTGCAAGGCAATTGCATTGGCCCGCTAACCAACTTACCGCATCTCTATCTGCTCGTCTCCTATGCAGTAATACACTAAAACTGGATTTGATAGTACCCTCCTTCTAAGGTTTAGAAGTGCATACACGACCGTCGAATGTCGCTGAGCTATTATTGTGCATCAAAGGACTTACACATTGATCGCCTGAGTCGAGGCTCGAACTTGTACTTTCCACGTTACAGGCCAAACGCTCTATGGATTCGGCTGCAGTTTGTCAGATAGACACAAATACAGACAGACAGACAGACAAACAGACAGACACGGAAAACACACATACATGCACGAACTCATAGACAATCGCATGCACACAGCCAGACAAGAGAATCGCCAGGGCCAAGCAAGGACGCGGTTATAAAGGGTGAAGCAATCGTAATTTGTAATTGAAATTTCTCTTTCTCTATCCAACTCTCATTTTCCGGAGATTACAGTGACGCCAGTCCCCCACCTTTCATTAACTGTATTCAATGGGTTTGTCTCGCCAGCGTCACGGAGATAAAAAAAATACAGGACTAGACCTGGAGTGGCCAGCCTATAATAACTCCTAAGCTAAAACCACCAGCGTGTTCCAATAGTCGCGCCGTCGGAAACAGAAATTTGGCATCACAGTATCCAAAGCGGAGAAACGAAGTAAATATCCTTCAAGCGAAGGTCTTATACGACTCAGTTGGATAGGTTGAATGGTTTAGAGCGTACTTGATATTAGTTTAATTGATTGGAAGATTAAATATAAGACTAATTATTAGCTTAAAGGGGAAGTTAAAGCCCTCTAGTAAAACGACTTTTGGATGTGAGACTATTATGTTGCTTTTGTCCCCGATATGACATTTCAGGAGATCGCTTCATAGAAGTTGCAATTTCTTACAGAAACTTTGAAATCCTTTCAAGGACTTGTTATGTGACACTTAACTCATCCTTGACCTTGCGTAACTTTCGAAGCCGTGGCTTTGAAACACCTTCAGTTTTCGAAATTGAACTTCTCATAAGCGCTGCTTTTAGATGGTCACTATTGGACTTTATCGTATCGTATCTAGTAAATTTATACAGCGCCTCTCGCACAATAACTATTCAGAGCATAGAAGCCCTGGGGAAACAGAAATGCCTTTGGGAACACGAGACCAATGAGGAAAAGCCAGTCATTAGTTTGGCCCTGAGCAGGGGGAAGGTCGTTCCAGATCGTGGGACCCACAAACAGCAAACGCTGTTCATATTGAGATGAAATGTTTGGCATATTTGTCTAAATAGCATCAATAAACCTCGGGGCATATTTAGTCCTGAAACCCCACAAGTTGCTATCTACCTTGGCGAGTCAGGTACACATATTCTTCTGAACTTCATCAGCTGAGATCGAATATAAGAACTTCTGTAGCGCCAAAGATATAACGCTGAAGGCATCAGTCTATAGTCGCTTCTAAGCAAAATCTCGTTTTTGCAATCGAAGTACCAGATTAGTTCAGTCGAAAGCCAAGGAGGGAATCGGAGAAGACAACGGAAACAGCCTACGAAGGAAATAATCCAAAAGAAGAGACGAGTTTTTAATCGCGATCTGACGGACAGAACAGTGTAAACTTTTGCCGGAAGAGTCTAGGGCGACAACAGAGAAGGTACGCCTGCCGAGAGCTATCTTGTCCACGGAAAATTCAGATTCAGAAAACCAAAAGACCTGGTCGAGTATAGAGAAGTCTTTGGAGTCAGCATAGACTACATATATAGGGCCTATAAAGTTGACTGCAATGTAAAGTCTACATCTATAATATACGTCTAGAGTATACATTTCGCCCTATCTAGAAAGTCATCATACGTGTTATAAATCTGCATTTGTTAGGCGCTACTATTCAACGACCAAGCATCAATCGAAGGTGTGGAGCAACTGCATGTCAGTGAAGGACTTGTTCAAGGTCCATATATGCATAGTAACCGTCACATGCAGAGGAGGCTCGAACCCGTATGCTCCGCGTTATAAGCCGTGCGATCTAATCTATCGGCTACCATGTCTATGTATATAATACATATATGTGTAGACCTACATATGGAGCTGTAACCCCTATATAATATCTAGAGGATTCAATCTACAGATATATATCTAAATGCCTCTGATTCAAGCTTTGACATGAGGCACGTTAATCTTTCATTATTCGTTCATTCGTTATTATGTATATTCATCGACTGAATGCATATCATATATTTTAATATCCATATAAAGCCGAATATATTTTATATTAAATATATGTATATATATATGATATATACATATGCACATACAAATAGATATTTTATATGCATAGAATTATTTATCAGTAGCATCAGCTGAATACATGTTTATATGTAGGCCAAGCTATATATCATCATGGGTTTTTTGAGTGTGTGTGTGTGCGCGTGTGTATGTATGTGTGCGTGTGTGTCTACGTGAGTCTTGGATTAATTTCCAGCAGCTGAGTCGGTTATTGTTCCAGGTGACGCCAAGAGCGCGTCTCGTTCTCTGTTGCGCTGTGGCGTCGATGGAGGAAATGGTTTATTACCAATCGATTTGATGACTTTTGATTATGGACCGAGAGAGAGGAGAAGAAATTACTATCGTTCGTCTTTCATGGATCTTTTCCCCGTTCTTTCATGGCGCTTACTTCCCTTCTGTCATCACGATTTCTTCGACGCTCTGTCTTACGATTCGCTGCTGTTCTCTAGATAAAAGCCTCGCACATCGTAACCTTCAGTTTCCTCCTCCTCGTCATCGTCGTCGTCGTCGTCATCATCATCGTCATCATCATCTACGTCGTCGTCACTATCATCGTCTTACCAGCATCATCAACGTCATGCTAATCATCATACGTTATCATCAATGTCATTGTCATCATCATCATCATCATCATCATCATCGTCATCATCATCATCTTTTCGAAGGCATGTGGAAATAATTTCACTCTGAAATAGCACTCTGTCTCAAAGACTCTCCGACTTTCTATCTCTCTGTCTCTCCGACTCTGTTTCTCTATTTCTTGCTCTCCCTCTGCAAATAACTGCAGTAGTCTGCTTCCGGAAACGAAAACGAATCGAGTAAGATGTCGTCATGCCTAGTAGACTAGGCACTAGATGGCGTTAATTCAACTTCCCTCTTCCTCACTCCTTCCCACCACTTCCATCCTTACCTCCTGCCCATCCTTCCATCTTCCTCCATCTTTCCCTCTCCCTCCATCCTTCATCCGTTTTTGTTTCTTTTCCGTCAAGCAGTCTTCAGCTGTGCTGTCGACCTTTTAAACCATCCTTTCAAACGTCTTAAACCTATAGGCAGCATTCCGCCTAACCGATGGTCGATAGACTTGCATCGAAAGAGCGAGAGATCGATAGGCTGTTCAGTAGTTGTACGACGGCTCTAAATCATACGTTGGTCTTACGACTTTGACAACATCAATCCGCCAAAAGATTCGAGCGATCGAAGTTGCGTTGTGCTTCGGTCCGTCAAAGTCTCCGAACAAACGGCTGATTATATTCTCCACCGATTTGCTTGAGCACGTTTTCTAAAATGTTACTTTTTCTCTCTTTCCTCTCTCTATCTCCCTGGTTCTCTATCTCCCTGTCACTCTAATTTCATACCTCTCTGTTTCTCTATCTCTTTCTGTCTCTCTCTCTGTCTGTATATCTGGCATTCGCTCTCTTCCAAATGAATCAGAATTTGAATATTAAGAAACAGACTGCGGTATTGATTAAGCTGGAGCCAGCCGTCTTGCAAAGCTCACCCCCCGCACTCAATAAACAACTAAACGGAAGGATAAACGAACAACGCTATCGTCCTAACAAATGCATCCTTATCTGAACCGGATTTGATACTTATATGCGTACATCTATACGTAAATCTGCGAACCACTTTACTTGGCATTTCCTAATTAAAGAAAAAACTTGCTATTTTTGTGTAATTTTCGTTTTAAGTTTTCATTTCAGTTCTCCCTTTTAATAGGCAAAATGCGAAGTTTACTCAGTGATGTGGGCGATCGATTGTCATTGTTATGTGACTTGTGTCACAGAGTTCAACTTTTAATTGATGGTATCATGGAACTACTACTACTGCTGCTGCTGCTGCTGCTGCTGCTGCTACTACTACTACTACTACTACTACTACTACTACTACTACTACTACTACTACTACCCACTACTACTACTACTACTACTACTACTACTACTACTACTACTACTACTACTACTACTACTACTACTACTACTACTACTACTACTACTACTACTACTACTACTACCCACTACTACTACCCACTACTACTACTACTACTACTACTACTACTACTACTACTACTACTACTACTACTACTACTACTACTACTACTACTACTACTACTACAACTACTACTGCTACTACTAGTACTACTACTACTACTACTACTACTAATAATAATAATAATAATAGGACGATTTTTATAGCGCCGTAGCACAGCCGAGGCCGAAGAAAAGGGCGCAATGGTTCGAACCTCTTCTGAGACAGTTACTGTGTAAGAACATTGAGCAAGTACTTTACTCACAGTTGCTTAGCGCCATCGATTGATGCTTGTTTATTTGATAGTTGCTCTTAATACATGTAAATGCGTAATAATAATAATAATAATAATAATAATAATAATAATAATAATAATAATAATAATAATAATAATAATAATAATAATAATAATAATAATAATAATAATGATAATAATAATAATAATAATAATAATAATAATAATAATAATAATAATAATAATAATAATAGTAATAATCGTATCTTTTAAAGGCACCTTTCCTTCAAACCCTGAAGACGAGGCTTGACCCTCCAGACATTTACCCTGCTCCTAAATAATTCTTTCCAAATCCCGAGGGATCACTGATACCTCGAGTCTAACAAAAAAATTATAATAATAATAAATATAATAATAATGATAATGATAATGATAATGATAATAATAATAATAATAATAATAATAATAATAATAATAATAATAATAATAATAATAATAATAATAATAATAATAATAATAATAATAATAATAATAATAATAATAATAATAATAATAATAATGATAATATTGGTGGAGACAATGGGCCCCATCAATCGTGCAGGTCGGGAGTTCTTGGCAGTGTTGGGCCGCCGTGTAACCGCAGTCTCAGGCGATCCAAAGGAGACAGTTTATCTCTTCCAGAGAATATCAGTTTGCCTCCAACGTTTTATTGCCATTGCTTTTAAGGGAACCTTCACACCACACCCCGGAGACGAGGACGGCGTGCTCCAAGCTTAAATAGCCTACACTTCTGTTTTATAGTTTCTTAGAGCCTGAGGGATTTTCGTACCTCGGGCGTTAAAAAATAATAATAATAGGGCCTAATAATAAATTGCGTTGATAGTGTAGGGCGACGACAGGCTGCCGCGTCCGCAATACACAACAACCTATACAATTCCTAGAACGGCCGTATGGACGATGAAGAGGTATTCGTTGCCAGCCGGTCAGTAAGTCAAGGGTCAACTGTGATTGACGGTGGAGGTCACGTCAAAGACACGCGTCGCTTCTCCACCGTGATGAGAATTACCCGGCTGTAGACGGCACACATGGGTCCATAGATACGAGGCCCGATGGTCCACCTTGAAGCCCATCCCTCCTCATGCTGTCACATACGCTAAGATGGCCAGCTAAGAAATACTTTCAAAACGTTGGAAACGAAGAATAATTCCAACGCGCAATCTCGACAACAGCGAATCTCGAGACATACAAGAATTATTCACAAGTCTACCACATGTAATAATATTAATATAATGTAGGCCTAATTATCTGTGTTTTAAAGTGTCACAGGCTTGGTTTAGACTTTCTAGCGCTATTTCTTTATTGTACCGCCATTTTCGAACGCAGCCATCCTAGCGAAACTTGATTTCCTGTATGGTTCGTAAATTAAAGTCGTTAGTTCCAAGTTACTCTATTTCGACTCTGTTTCGTCACTCTGTATTCATATTCTAACAGACATTTCTTAACGAATTTCTGCATTCTGCATCGCATTATCTGCTTACGGTTATAATGCTGGGATTGCTGGCATATTCTTCGCAACTGTTTTTCCCGCTTCCCGCTTCAAGACATATTGCCCTATTCATACAATGCGCGCGCCTCTTGTATTAGTCGCTCTCACGCCCTTCCCTCATTTCTCCCACCTCAATCTCTGTCTGAGAGGCTTTTATCTTTCAGAGTCATTAGTCTCGTTCACCGTTGACTTAACGCTTTTCCTAATGAAACACAGGCTGTCTGGAGGTTGGCGCAATATGCCTTTAACCCACGGCGACTCAGAGCGAGTGGTTAAGTGAATTGTCGGCACGCCATACTGCTCCAGCTTTAAGCTTCCGTCGACCAGTCTGCGTATGGACGACCTCGGTTGCTAGAAAACAAGGTTATGCGCAGTTCTCGTGGCGTTAAATATGTCGTCGCCAATGTCTGTCACCTACTTACCGGCCGTGGATAGATGGTGATAAGTGTATTTAAACGCGTTCTGAGCAAGTCGAGGGAATGAGAAGGTCGGTACCCAAGAGTATGTCTAATGGAAGGTATGGGGCGGCAGTTTTTCACTCTCCTCATAACCGGCAAAACTGAAAGTGGCTTGACACAAGGTCATCTCTGAATTATGTATTATGTACTCGTACTCATAAACTGCAATTGTCTTTGCACTTTCCTCCTTACTCTGCAAATTACACATTTCCCATAAGTTAATATGAATGTCGATTTTTCTCTGATTACTGCTGTTTGCGTTAATGCTGTTTAGTGCATCAATGTCTTCAAGTCAAAGCATCAGTAGAACCTAGTGTCATTTGTATAATTATGCAACTGGCACGGTTTTATATCCGGACGATTTAGAAGAAGAGAGGTGTTGATCGTACACCACAAAACTAGGCGTATACGGTACCGATGTTTTTACTATTTTGTCTAATTACTCCCTACTACTCTATATGACTCGTTATTGCTTTCTTCTCTGCTTTAAAGACTGTTGTCTTTCGCCGGGGTTGGGCTGGGAGCGCCTTTGAATAGTTTCTTTGATGGGGCGCTATAAAAATCCTCAGTTTATTGATTTATTGATTGATTGACTGCCCCATACGTCATGTTGTGCTGAACGCATGCAACAATGTCTATCCACATCTGTCAAATTATCATGCATCAATAGACAGCGTCTGAAACTTTATTAGAGCCAAAGTTCCAACTGATCAATTCTTAGTCTTCGATTTGATCTTTTTCAAACAAATCGGATTTAGCTAAAACCCGATCGCATTTTACGGAATCAGGTCGAACTGAAAATGAACAAGCGATGTTAGGAATCCTCGACTTGTTTTTCTAGAACAGTATAAGATCCATTCTGACATGATCTCATAGATTGGATCTAATCGTAATCGGTTTATCCTGGGTTTTTTTCAGTGCCACACAAATGTAGTCGTGGGAACCGGCTTATTCACAGGCGCTTAGTCAAGAGCAAAGTCCGCGGGGCAGATACGGTCAGGTCCGGTTCCAAGTTCAGATACAAAGATCAGATAGGCAGACATGCGGACGGCAACGGTAGATGGTGTTTGAGATTGGATCGGAGAAATAGATAAGGCAAGGAGGAGGAAATAGGACAGAAGTTGTAGTCGCTTTTAATTGATCTGAGTGGCTTAGAATGGATCTGATCCTTTCAAAATGGATCTAATTTGCTAAGAATGGATCTGATCCTTCACAATGGATCTGATCGACTCCCAATTGATCTGGTCGGCTTAGAATTATCTGAATTGCTTACCAAGCATCTTTAGAACGGCCAGACGAGCCTTGGCCTGCTGTATTGCCCGTCGCAGCTCCAACCGGTTCTCCTCCACTCTATGGATCACGTCGGAATTCGTCCGATAGAGGGCCGACCTTCGAATCGAGATACCGATGAGCAGGTAGAGTACGGTGATGACTGTCATCGGCAGAACGAAGAAGACGAGGCTGGATGCTGCGAAACAGTACTCGATGTACAGATCAAACCAGATACTGCACAGGGCCGACTCCGGGATGACGCGATCAGCCGCATCTTTAAGATACGTCACACCGTACCTGAACCAGATTGGAATCGAGGCGCAACCGGAAACAATCCATACGACAATGATGACCTTGATCGCCCTCTGAAGGCTCGACATGGTCTTGGCCTTCATCGGGTGACAGATGGCAACGTACCTTTCGACGGTAAAAGCGGTTATCGTCATTATCGAAGCGTAGGTCGAGGTCTCTGCCGCCATCGTCCGGACCACGCAGAAGGTCTCGCCGAAGACCCACGGATAGGCGGACCAGAACCAGTAGGTCTCCTGCGGCAGGCCGAGGGTGAGCATCAGCAGATCGGAGATGACGAGGTTGCAGAGGTAGAAGTTGGTCGCCGTGTGCATGTAACTGTTGCGGGCGACGACGACGAAGGTCGAGATGTTGCCAAGGAGACCGGTGACGAAGACGATGACGTAGATGATCGTGATTGGAACAACGGCGACGAGGTCCTGACGACGAGGACCGAGCTCCTTTTCCAAGAGGGCGAAGATGTCCGACTCGTTCCACTGGTGGCTCGAGTTGCTTATGACGAACATTGTGACTGTGTGTGCCTGTGTCTGGTTGCTTGTGTTTGTCTGCTATCTGCTTCTTTGTCTTTGTCTGTCTTTGTCCCAGTGGTTGTTCGTCTACCTGTTTGTCTGCCTCCCTGTCTGTCCCTCTTACTCCTCTCTTACATAGAGGCTGCCTGTGCCTTTCTTGCTGCCTCTGTCTCCGCCTGAATCTGACTCTGTGTGTCTGTGCGTATCTCTGTTTGTATTTGTGTGCCTTTTTTGCTTGTCTCTATTTGTCTGACTGTGTTTGTCTGTGTTTGTTTGTCTACGTGTCTCTGTGATTCTGAGTGTCTCTCTCTCTGTAAATATATACACACATATGTGTGTGTGTCTGTGTCACAGTGTCTGCTTAGCTGTATGTCTGTCTGTCCGTCTATTTGTCTGCCTGTCTTTTTGTCTTTTTGAGGGTCTGCTTACGTTTGAGGTTTTGTCCTTGAGTCTCTATGTATCTGCGTGTGTCATTGCCTATTTGTCTGTATGCTTGTCTATCTGTCTGTCGCTGATTTTAAGTGTTTACGGAAGAGATCAGTGCAAAGACATCGACTCGTCTTTGACAGGCAATTGCATGTCCTTAGTCCTTAGTCCTTAGTCCTTAGTCTGCTCGTTTTAATTAATCAATTCTCTCGTCTCTGTCCTATTTCGTTGGATAAAGGACTGTTATCTTGAGACGTCGGTCTCTTCTACGAACAGAATAGCATACAATTATTATTACAATAGATCAAAATTAGTTTTCTGTCGACGCATTTTATGTATCGATTGGATATTGTATGTGTGTATTTATGCATATACCCATGGGCGTCCGCGGGAATTTTTCTACGGGGGCAAAAATTTTCGGGGAGGGAATTTTTGTAGGGGAGAGAGCAAAATGACGTTTCTGCATAGCTATTCACGAACACAGACCACGTGACAACTTTAAAAATAAATAATGGTCAAGGACTTACCTAAATAATTGTTTTTCCGCATTGAAAATCGTGTTGGGACTATTGTAATAATCACAATAATCAAAAGATTTAATTTTTTTAAATATTTGCAAAATCCAGGGGGATAAACGCTCCTTGCCCCTCAGGACGCCCACGCATATATCTTAACAATTAAGCATCCTATCGGTAGCTTGCTACCAGCGATGCAATATAAATTGTTGTAATTACAATTGATAAAACGCCTTTAATTAACTTTTCAAGGGTGCCGGACGTGGCCGTGGTACTAACCAAGGCGACATCAAAAAGGCTTATGGCCAAAGTGATCGGCCGAAAGCTTTTTAATTATCAGAATCCGTCTGCTTGATGAAATCTCGGCCTAAATGCGCCAGGCTCATTAGACGCCAATGCAAGATTTCCGCCTTTGCGCGCGGCTTCCTTTGATGTGGCTGTAATTTCTGAAGCCGTATGATGATTTGCACAGATGCACAGAACGAAAAATCCTCCCGCGTCAGATCTTTTCCAATCCGACGTCTAAGATGGCGCCACAGATGAAATATGAAGTAATTTCACGTCCGACTTTGGGATACGACTACAGATGAGTTATCAACACGTTATAATAGTTTCTTTTAGTTGTCTTTTTAGGTTCAGCACATCGTTAATCGAGTCTCCAACAATGTCGCGACTGAAGTTTCAGTACAATATACGATCACGAATCGGGTTGATTGAAGTCTAGACGTGAATGAGCTTCAATCATTTATTCAATAACGTAACAATCATGATTTGATTGATATTTCGAACAAAGTGAACAAAGTTTCACCAGCGTAACGCCGTAACACACTTTTGAATTCGCCTGATTAAAATCTCTAACAATGTCGTGAACGCAGTTTCACTAACGTGACAATACAATCCTGAATTGATTTGATTGAAGTCTCCTAATATGTCGTGAATCAAAGCGTAACTTCGTAACTCGATCATGACTTTGCAAGAACGAAGCGTCCATCAATATCGTGATTGCAGCGTCGGAGAATACAGATCTCGTCCGAATTCACGTTGATATCTTCGTGCAATTTGGCTCAGTGCACCATTCAATGGAAACAGTGAACAGCGTCGTTCCGTCCGCGGAATAAACGCCTTCGCGGAATGCGACAAGTGCTCCCTACCGCGTGCTAGTGGGTGCGTGCTCAATCGCAGCGCTGAGCAGGAAGCGATTTGTCATTGGACGCAGTTGGGGGGGGATAATTTTTAGTATTTAACTGGAAATAATCCATTTTTAGTTTTATGGCTACTTTAGGTAATAAGCAATTTGTTGCGAATTCCTACTTCTATGCAGTTTCAAACAATCTGCATGGTTGGTAAGGTATCTCTAGCGGGTTACTGTTCCACTTAAGGCAACCATTGAGTTGGTGTCTTGTACATTATGAAGACGGCGCTATATAAATCTAGATTAGACTTTAGATTATAATAGATTAGGTGTCGGTTGAAACTGAAATTCCTTCGGTGTTCAATCCTAATCTATTAATATCGATCCTTAGGAATTTATATAAGCCTACGCGATACAGAATTTGGGAAAGCTGTGGGCAGGAGATAATGACTATTGAATGCGTAAAGTAGGCTAAATAGCGGTATTGGAATTGCCTGAGCGGATGAGGTGTAAATTTGCGTATATGTAGGCATCTAGGTATTAAGCCCGGTTCATTTAATTTAGGATGCATTTCTGAAGGCGATATTGCTGTCGGTTTATCCTTCCGTTTAGTTTATTGCGTACAGAGGTGAGATGGCTCATCCCAGAAAGCTGGTTTCAGCGTAATAAATATTACAGTCTCTATCATCTGAATAGTATTCATTTGGAAGAGAGAAAGAGAGCGAAAGACAGAGCCAGTAAGAGAGAGAGGGAGAGGGAGAGGGAGAGGGAGAGGGAGAGGGAGAGGGAGAGGGAGAGGGAGAGGGAGAGGGAGAGGGAGAGGGAGAGGGAGAGGGAGAGACAGAGACAGACAGACAGACATCAGAGATAGAGAGAGAGACAGAGAGAGAAGGAGAGACAGACAGACAGAGACACAGAGAGAGACAGAGAGACACAGAGAGACACAGAGAAAGAGAGAGAGATAAAGATATAGAGATACAGGGAAATAGACAGACAGAGAAAAATGACATTTAGAAAATGTGCTTCAGCAAATCGGTGGAAGAAACAATCAGCCATTTGTGCAGAGACTTTGACAGACCGAAGCACAACGGAAACTTCGAATGTTCATTGACTTGATGCCGCGATGCTGATGAGGAAAAGGCGAAGGGACAGAGGGTCGTGAGTGGTTCGAAAGACACGTCGCAGAAGAGTTTCAGCTGACACGCGATGCGGAAACATTGATAGAGGGTACCTTAGAGAAGGCGGATCGTCAAAATCTATGGAGCGTATCGAATTAGAAGTCCGTGGCCAGGATCCGGTTTATTGAAGGAAGACGTGGATTATGCGAACCGACAGATAGACAAGAATTATTCGGAGAAGGGCAAACAAAGACACGGAGCGAAACATGTAGAAACACGCACAGAAAGAGTCTTTCAAACAGAGATAATTGATCTTAAAGTGGCTCAAAGAACAATATATAGATAGAGACAGACAGACAGACAAACAGACAAATACACAGACAGAGTCATTAACGGAGTCAGTAACAGGAAAAGAGACAGAAACTAAAGGAGCGTAGCCATGGCTGATTCTCTCGGTTAGCTCAGGTAACTCGACGTTAGCTCAAAGTTCCTCTATGTCGCAATGATGGACAAGCAAAGAGCTGAACATGGAACCCTTCGTGCTTCCGTCAACAGTACTGTTGCAAGCCTCTCCATAGAGTCGCTGTGTAAGTCCTTGGCGAAACACAGGAAGTACAGTTTTGAGCTCCTTCTTTTGTACAGCACCTGTGCCTATACAGGGATCTTTGGCAAGTACGCTCTGACTATGTGGGTTCGAACCTCGTCCTCCGAGACGGTTATGCATAAATGCATAAAGAGCTCGAGTGAGTCCTACAGTCACAACACATCAGCTCCGTTAATTGATGTTTTTTGACAGGTTACGGCGCTGTTTGTTTTACGACAATAATATAGCGCTCTATTATCGCCAGTTGCGAATGTTGAGTGTGGTAATAATCTCTCTCAGTGGGGTAGCCTAATTGTTATTTATAGATGATGTATAGGTTCGGTGTCAGTGACGTTTATCCGATCAATGCCACTGTTCCCGAAGATAGCATAGACCTATATATAATCCGAAACACATGACATTTCAGCCACATGCATCTGAACCGCAGCCCACATTTCTAGCCACTGATCCTGTGATTCGAAGGTCGTTGTGCCGAACGAAGTAGGGAAAGCAACTGGACTGCCCTAGAGTTGAAACTTACCTCTATATTGCATGAATGAGATCGGATTCCATGTTCCACGTTCTACATCGCATTGACACAACAGATGTTTGATTTATTACACGATATGCTATGTAAAGGACCTGCCGCGGGTCTACTGAGTCTATACATGCGTACATACATACGTACATAGGTACCTGTGTAGGCTGTGTATATACCTATGGATATAGGTATACATACATAAATAGATGTAATTACATATATGCATATATGCATGCATGCATGCGCATTCATCCATTCGTGAAATGTCTGCAAGACCGTATTTGTTTACGTTTGGTTTAATTAGGTGATGGAATCAAATGCTTGGTAAACGTAAGCTGCAGTGGACCAATTCTAAGTGGCCCATGTAATTAGACCTAAGCACCGGTGAAAGAAAAAGCTGTTGGCTTAATTTGTATTCTAGGGCCTATATCAAGATTCAACAGACATCCAAGCATATAATATATTATATACACGTGTGTATAACAAAAGTATAGTATGCATACATTACCAGAGGTGGCTGCAATAGACTTGTACTTGGGGAGGAGCGACGGGAGAGTTGAATATGGAATACAGCGAGACAAAAAAATTAGGACAAGTCAGAATGCCACATTTGGGAAGTATTATTCTCTGAATGTCTCGCATAATGTTTCCCTGAATCAGCCACTATTATCAGCGAAATTCGCGATTATGTCTAGACTTATCTAATTTATTCTGAAAACTTCTATAATAGCACTCTAAGCAGTCGTGTTACACAAGACGCAGATCCGAAATCGTAGCCTTGTTACATGTCGGTCTTTTCAATAGGCACCCTGTAGGCCTATCTTGTCTAACTTTACATAACATTACCCTAACCTATCCTACTACAACATTTCTTGTTTTACCTTGCCTTATTGTAGGCTACTTTATCTTTGCCTTCTGAGCTTATTATGATTTTTTTTATCTTACCTTGCCTAATGCCTATCTATCTGCATCAACGCACTGCATTATGAAAGCATCCGTTTATGCAGAAAACACGATGCGACCGTTTTCATAGTCGAACAAATCCGAATGAATCCGAATTGACCCAAATTAAACGTAAATATATTCCAATATGGATCCGGACCGATACACGATACACCGAGAAACATCAAAGCAACGAATTCCGACTTAGCTCAACGAAGTGACGCAACTGTTCGCATCGATAACATGTTTATCCAGAAAGCACACGCCTGTGTAATTGTGTGTTTCCGTGTGTGTGTGTCTTTATCCTTGTATCTCTGTCGATTTCTCTTTGTATCTGTCCGTCTTAATGTTTTAATCTATTTACCTTCCTTTCATCCAGTTCTCGTTTTGTGTCTGTCTGCTCATACGTGCCTTCCTGTCTGTCGATGTGCGCCTGCCTATATCGACATATCTGCAGGTATCTTCATTTATCTCCTTAACGGCCTGCCTCTATGACCATTTCTCTCTGGTTCTGTCTTCCTGTTAATCTATTCCTCCAATGTATTGTAACCATAGGCGTTATTTGTGGGGGGTACGAGGGGTACCCGTACCCCCCACTTTTTGGACTGGGGGTACCGTACCCCCCACATTTTGAACAATGCCAATGAATATTTTATTATTGTGCCTTCCGCAGTCTCAGCCTTGTTTCGTGTATGTAAGAAATTGGTACCCCACTGTTTAGACCAAAGTTACGCCCCTGATTAGGCCTACTACTATTACTACTACTATTATTATTTGATTAGGCCTACTACTACTACTATTATTATTATTATTATTATTATTATTATTATTATTATTATTATTATTATTATTATTATTATTATTATTATTATTATTATTATTATTACTATTACTATTATTAAATTTCTCAGTCCCAATGTGTCATACAAAAGCTGCCTGATGTAAAAGCTGGTCTCTCTGACGTGGCTTTTGTGTGGCGCAGAGAAATTTAGATGATTTGTAATTGTAATTGTAATTGTAATTGAACATTTATATAGCGCCACTCAAATTAGAGGCGCTCTCGACCCGCATCACTGCCAAAACCGGCAAAAAGAAAGGTTATCAAGCGTCTACGGAACTGAAGAGGAGAGAGGACAAGAAGGACAAGATTTACATTTAGGACCTACATTATATACAACGTACATAATGTAGGTCCGCAAAGGTTCACCAGTCACTCTGGTACAGAGTAAAGCAGGGAGGCGACCTGACCGACGACTCGGATGAGCGTAGACTCGGATCCGACCTGGGCTGGTGAACCAAAGTCTTCCGTGCCCACCTTCTCGTGGTGCGGACCGTTAGTACCCTTCCTAGGAAGTACTCTTCCTAGGAGGGGGAACGAACGGGCACGGCAGGCAAAACCAGGGGAAGGCAATGGCAAACCACCCCTGTTAATCATGCCAAGAAAATCGTCATGCCACACACCAAACCACGCCGATGGTCGCGGATGGAGGGACTCCCAGGCCGGAGCGCTGAGGTGGGACTCCCAGGCCAAAGCGCGACTCAAGGGCTACTGGGAGAAGTAGCAAGACGGCAACGGAGACTGTGTGGCATGACGATCGCTAGGGCTCCTAGAGCCGACGGCACAAAGAGAGAGAGAGACATAATGGTAGGCCTACATCGTTGTAGGCTTATATATCTAAAACTATCATGAATGTTGCTTTGTCAATATATTGTGGTGCTATACAAATTAGCAAACGGTCCCGCAAAAATAGCTCTCGCAAACATAATTAATTAATTATATTGGATATTTCATTTCTAATAAGTAATAATATTACCGCTACGGCGCTAGGCCTACCTTAGTTTATTATTTTAATAAGCGCTGTTATCGGTATTTATAAATGAGTTGACCCAGGTTTTTCGAGTGTTAAATATAAATGACGTCAATTTCAATGTTTGTTCATATATTCCGATGACGTCATCGTCTCTATAGTTTCCGCGGCTTTCTTGCAATATTGTTACTTTGCCTCGGGTGTTTTCTCGGGGACGGAGGTCTGCGGTGGACGGGGCGCTTTCTCGTTTCGACGACGGAGCTTTCGCCTCTGTCAGTAGTTTGTTATACTTTTCCCTGCTGAGCCTCTGGCGTGGCGTAAAACCCCGTAAGCTCATTGTTTGGCAGGAGGGCCTCTGGCGTGGCGTAAAACCCCGTAAGCCAATACTTGTACGTAGTTATACTTTTCCCTGCTGAGCCTCTGGCGTGGCGTAAAACCCCGTAAGCTCACTGTTTGGCAGGAAGGCCTCTGGCGTGGCGTAAAACCCCGTAAGCCAATACTTTGTACGTAGTTAAACTAGTTATACTTTTCCCTGCTGAGCCTCTGGCGTGGCGTAAAACCCGTAAGCTCATTTGTTTGGCAGGAGGGCCTCTGGCGTGGCGTAAAACCCCGTAAGCCAATACTTTGTCAGTAGTTTGTTATACAATTCCCTGCTGAGCCTCTGGCGTGGCGTAAAACCCCGTAAGCTCATTTGTTTGGCAGGTGGACCTCTGGCGTGGCGTAAAACCCCGTAAGCCAATACTTTGTCAGTAGTTTGTTATACTTTTCCCTGCTGACCCTCTGGCGTGGCGTAAAACCCCGTAAGCCAATACTTTTTTTGGTGTTTGTGTTGTGTATTTCGGTCACTTCAACCATGCACAGAATCTACACGGGCGTTAAATGCCTCAAGTTCATAGGCGTAATTTGGGGGTACGAGGGGTACCCGTATCCCCACTTTTTGGACAATTTCAATCAATATTTTATTATTGTGCCTTCCCAGAGATCGCAATCTCAGCTTGCTTCGCGTATGTAAGAAATTGGTACCCCCCACTTTTTAGACAAAAGTTACGAAACAAAAGTTTCTCTCAATCAGGGGATTGTAACACAACATTTATATAGCGCCCTTCAGGCATACTAGGGGGAAAGCGATGCGTAGTAATAAACGAAAAATACAATACAATACAATACCAAATTACTCTTAACAAGTGCAAATTAAGGCAAACTTAAACTGAAAATGTGTGCTGAGCTGAATTAATTGAAAGAGTAGGCCTACTATATTTGACGAGCGATTGTTCCAAGAGGAAGATCTGATGCACGAGAGAGCCCGATGAGCTCGTAATGATGTGCAGAATGTCTTGTACGTCGCTCTCTGTGACTTTGTGCCTTTGTATCATTCTGTATCTACCTGTCTACATTCTCGTATCCTTCTTTCTCTCTGTCTCGCTGTGTTCCCCTCTCCCTGAATACTGTACTTGCAATTGGTAACTTTGACACTTGACACTTTGACACTTGTTTATTTGGTAACCAAACTTATACAGATACAGCAGAAACACGCATTATTATATTCCAAAGTCTGGCTACACAGGAGGCCCAAAAGGGGTCAAATGACCTGGGTAGTAGTACAGTAATTGGTAACAAGGCATGAACAGATGATGCATCAAGCCAAGAGAGGTAATCAGGTCAGTATTGGGAATATCAGTCCGTTACGACTGATAGGCAGATCATGATGGACAAGCGATTTGAAAAAGGTCTTCACTCTTCAGTTGAGAAAAAATTACATAAACGACACAGTAGAACGAGCAGATACAAGGCGAGAGTTCCAATATCCAGCAACCGAAAAGCTCGCTCATCAAGAAAATTTCTTCTCCTAGGTATGACCAGAGAAATCGGATGAATTGGTCGAGTAAAGGTCAAAAGACTGGTTTCAAGTAGGCCCCTATTGTGGTTGGCCATAACTCAATGCTTTATTAATTGAGCCCAAATTGAAAACAAATCCTTTACTGAACAGGAAGCCTATGAAAAGATTTAAGCACAAGGGTTACATTGAATATATTTCATAAAATATGCAACATCAAAAATTATAAGAAAATGTTTGCTGTTTTCTGTTTCATATATAGTTAGCTTGAATATGCGTGTGAGTGTACATACGTGTATATGTATGCGTGCCTGTCTGTGTATGTGCTTTTGCATCAATTAGGGAAACACTAGTTAGGTGAAGTCAGGCTTCTTTAATTTGTTACTCACATGTAAGGATGACAATAAAAATTTAATTAATGGTCTTTTTCGACTGTATACGTTCATGGATGATGTAGGAAAACTCATGCATGCATGCAAGGAGCCATCCATATAGTACCTACGTAAAAATTCGGGAAAAATTGAACCCTCCGTCCCCCTGTACGCACACGTACTTGTTTCCATCCCCACCTGCGTACGTACGCATGACGCACCCCCCCCCCAAGACTAGCTGCAGAATGTGTCAGTGCGACAGGTCCAGGCAGCGGCTGTCTGCACTTTAGGCCAGATTGAAGGATGAGTAATCCATGCACTGACTGCTGAGCTGTGTGATAGTTTAATAATAGCATTCACAGGTAAGAACCGTAAGGTGGCATACAAGTAACACCTTGGCATACAAGTAACACCTTTGCACACAGTCCTACTTCCTCTGGTAGTACCTGATAGCTGAAAATACTGAACTCTGGCTCACTTGAAGGCCAATCAATTTGAAAGCCAATATAGACAAATTATAGGTTTTACCCCCCGCCCCCGTTTCCTATGCGTACGTACATTATCAGTAGATACTCCCTCATAACAAGCATACGCAAGCACATGCATTTGGGTTAATCCCGCCCCTCCATGCGTACGTACTATATATAGATGGCTCCCAAATGCTCAAGCAAACGACTGCTCGAAGATGTAAGCACTAAGCATTGGTCGAAATAGTCTAAGACAAATATAATCAATTAAGTAATCGATCAATTAACTATATTTCATGTGACTGACGTATTTATATTGTGCTACATACTGTAACATTAATTACTTATAGGCTAAATTTAACATTGCTGGCATAAGCTCGTACGGCATATAACATTTAAAAATGGCCTAAATAATAAATAAATAAATTATTATATGAAGTAATGAATTAGTTTATTTTTTTAATAATTTGATTATGATTATGATTATTATTATTAACCAGATATACGTACTAGTACCCCGCTAGCCTATTTTATGAATTTGGCAAAACCAATTAAAGGGTTCCTCAAAGCTGGTGGCATTGATGTCCAGAGATTACGAACAGTGTACAAAACGTCAAGGACACAAAAATCTGTTTTCTGAATTGAGATAAACAGCTGGCCAAAGATGGCAGCTGATAGGCTCACTCCTGGTAAAATTAAGCATCAGTGAAATGCACAAGTCAGCAAGGTAGCTCGGTGCCCCACTGTAAAGTGCCCTCCTGTCTTTGCTTTCTGAAATCTCTTCAGCTGTTGATAACTCCCTATTCATTGTTCTGGCGCTATATGATGTCTCCTCAGCCACGACATGGTTGACCACACTCCGCACGAGTGTGGTTTTTCAAAAAGTGAGGGGTACGGGTACCCCTCGTACCCTTCACAAATTACGCCTATGCTGAGGAGTGCCAAACCAGATAAATTGGGTTTTGGACCAGTTGAAGGAGAGGCGACTAGAAGAGATTCAGGAATGGAGGTAATGAGAAAGAGCTTCGATGGGCTCAGCATGAAAAAGTCGAGAGGAAGGAGGCCTATTTACATATGCCTGGACATCATCAGCAAACAGGTGACCTGAAGCCCTGTGGATGGAGGAGAGAGAGGGGATACCGGCCGTGTACAAAATAGAGGAGAGGGCCAAGAACAGAGCCCTGCGGAACACCAAGTTTAACAGGGACCGACAGAGTTCTAGATTCACCAGAGATAACCTTTTGAGTGCGATCAGCAGGTATGAGCGGAACCACTGGAGAGGGGGCCCCTCGTACCCCCCACAAATTACGGGGTACGAGGGGTACCCGTACCCCTCACTTTTTGAAAAATGACAATCAATATTTTATTATTGTGCCTTCCCAGAGATCGCAGTCTCCGTCTTGCTTCGTGCATGTAAGAAATTGGTACCCCCACTTTTTAGACCAAAGTTACGCCCCTGATTGTTACCCAGGTTTTCTTGCAAGATTCCCCCCCACAGCTGTAGATCTAAGCACGTAGGCCTATGTGTAAATACAGCTGAATACAGATATAGTGCCTCTAGCTACATTACAAAGAACCTATAGAGCACGATATACATCTGAAATGCAAGTGTTAAATGCACACGTTTTTCTATAGCGACTGTATTGCCTTGCTCCTGCTTATTTTCAATGAACAGGGTGAGATCCTTCACCACCGATGCCAGTTTGTATAAGCGCCACGCCTTTTAAGTTCCCCGTGTACACGGACCCTGATAGCTGGGTCATTCCTGCAATCGGGTCCAAAACAGACTGTGGAAAAATATTTTTTTAAAGTATTTTTTAAAGAAAATTTGACATGGTATATGGATACATATGATACTGCTGGGGTTTGATGCAAAATATGCAGGCTTAAAGACTACTCATAGAGATGTGATCCGCGTCAAAGTTAGTATGTCTGTCGTTAACTCGTCAACCCTGTTACCGACAAACATGGTAGTATGTGGCTAGGTAGAAGTTATTACATATTTACAAGGATGGTGTTCCTAGTAGTAATAAGTGTCCCCATGTTAAAATAGCATCAAAAATGAAACTGAAAAATAGCCAATATATTTATTAAACAATTATCATTACAAATGTTGTGTACTATGCATAGCAAGCATGGCATAGATTCAGCAGTAGACAAATAACCACAACTCAGATAGTAATTAAACTTGCAGGAGTACTTAAATGTGATGCACACTATTTGAGTTTATGACATTCATCGTCTTCATATAATACTTAGAAACTGTTTAAACGTGTCAAAGGCTCGTAACAGAGTTGACAGGTAACAGAGTTGACGGGTAACAGAGTTGACAAGCATACTAACCACACACTCAAGAGCAAGTTGTGATACTAACACAGTAATAATACTGTTAATTTAGCCATACAGGAGCGTAACTTTTGTCTAAAAAGTGGGAAATACCAATTTCTTCTCCACTTTCGCTTTTCGCATAGAGACAATTTTGGACATATTACCCTGTCAGTAACTGATTATGAAACGCTGATGAGCTTACCTCTATAACGGCAATTTTATCGTCTATAATGTTATCCACTCGTTTTCGTTTTAGAACAAATTTATCCATTTTCCCAATCAGCAAAATCGGAACTCGATGTTTTCAAGTCAAAATCAACGACGTCTTAAATGCTTAGGCCTATATTACGTAACGGAGGGAGCTTTCTTCAGCTAGCCGGTTCGGATATGTTTAATCAAGGACAGTTATTGATTCTGAGATTGTGAGGAGACTCCGGAGTCATATCAAGGTCGACAAAATGAGTGTTTGTCCATTTACGGATTTATAATTGATGAAGGACTTAGAAGCTTGCGATTTGACCTACGTCTCCTCATCCCGATATGACTAAGATCAAAAACAATAACACGGAGAGTGAAGGCGATGTTAGATCTTTCCAAAAAGACTGTAGCAGTGGCCCAGATCTGTGGCGCTTGCTGTCTGCGTGCTGGTCACGGCGGTCAGTCTGTCGGGTGACCTGTGTGGCTGAAAGTCTGCTTGTATGACTGCCTGTAACTCGGTTCGTCTGGCTCTCGGTTTACCTGTGTATCTAAGTACTTTCGTAGTTTTGTGGTACATATTCTTCACGCTGTCTACATACTCGAACCAAGGCGGAGACTGCAATCTCTGGGAAAGCACAATAATAAACTAGTGATGTGCATTGTTTTAAACGAGGCGGTGCGGTACCTCCAGTTCAAATAGTGGGGGTACGGGTATCCCTTGCACTTCCCACAAATTACGCCTATGTAGCCATACTTCATAACCTGTTGATAACAAACATCAATCACGAATGAGGAATATGCTCAGATATGACCAGAAACTACAGCAGAACTATGTTTGGTCAACTCTGTTACAGACAAGTCAACTCTGTATCTCAGTGCGGTAACAGGGTATGACGGTAACAGAGTTGACATTTGGCGCGAGAAAAATGTTTTTAGCATAATGCTTCCTCTTAATATCACTGACTTTAATCTTCAGACTTTAGATTACTTGTATAGCACGATTTATGAAAGAAAAATCGTAAACATATAGGCATTATCAAGGTCATACTTCTGTAACAGAGTTGACATACTCCAAATGTACGATGTAAAAATAAATAAAAACGGAAATTTTAGAACTATGAAACATACATAAAATCATCCAATCTTCTCATCAATTATAAACCGCACAGAAGTGCTCCATCTGATGAATTAAATAAAACTAAACATATCAAGATGCCATCCAGAATGTTAATAATAGTTGAAAGTAACAGAGTTGACAAAATTTTTAGGGACTTTCATTATCAAAGAAATAATACTGTTATAAGCTCTGATACAGAAAGTAAAATTGACTTATATTACGGCCAGCACATGATGTTATGTGAATATTTTGCAAACACGCAGAAATTATACACTGTCTGAGTAGAATGATCAAGTTTATTACCGCCAAATGTAGAAGGGACAACACTACTGACTATACCCCGCTGATTACAAAACTATTTTACTGTTCCGTATGTTACGATACTGATGATTGTTTTAAGACATTTTAAGTCAAATAACATTTTTATATTACGCAGTAAAGTATTTTGATCTAATCTGATGATATTATTACGTATCCGCATTCAAATATGTTTGGGACATACTATTGAACCGAATTGCAGGAATGACCCAGCTCGAGGTTCAAATCTCTTAAATAGGCCTAAGCCACCGTTGGTATACGAACTGGGACCCGTACCGGCCGCAAGCGTAGAGACGCATGGGAGTACGTCCTAGATAAGGTGAAAATGTTTCTTGAGCTATTTGTCACGGCAAGGTTCTAATTTTGAGTGGGAGACTGGTCCGTCATCCATGACCATAGGCGTAATTTGTGAGGGTACGAGGGGTACCCCCACTTTCTGGACTGAGGGGTACCGTACCCCCACTTATTGAACAAAGTCAATCAATATTTTATTATTGTGCCTTCCCAGAGATCGCAGTCTCAGCCTTGCTTCATATGTGTAAGAAATTGTTACCCTAACTTTTTCGACCAAAGTTACGCCCCTGCTCCTCCGCAACTTCAGAAACTTCACTTTGCTCTGCTTTCTCAAAGGTTTGCATTTTTCTCTTTCTCGTCTAGCGTTCACGATCTTGGAGTGACCCTTGACAATTGTCTCGTCTTTACTGAACGTATTTTCAAACTTAATTGCACTTCCTACTTTCACCTAAAGCGCCTTAGGGCAATCCGTCTCATCTCCAATTTTCACATCGACTGTCCATGCATTTGTCTGCTCTAGACTTGACTACCGCAATTCCATCATCATTGGTCTTTCCAAGGTCCGTCTTGCTCCTCTTCAGTCCTCAATGCTGCTGCTAGATTAATTGCCCGTCTTCCTCGATTCTCTCAAATCCCCACCTATATGGCAGAAGAACTATACTGGCTCCCGCTTTCTGCTCGCATTCAATTCAAGGTCCTCATCTTTGTATCTAAGGCTCAACTTGGTTTCGCTCCGAAATATTTACGTGAGTTGATTCATCGCCCACTCTGCTGCTTCTCTTCGTCCTCTTCGTTCCTGTGACCGTCTGGACCTCCTCGTTCCCCATGTCAGGACTTCACTGGCTCAACCTAGGTCGTTTGCTTCCATTGGCCTCGCCATTTGGCATGAGCTTCCTCCGTCTGTTCGTTCTTCTATTTCCTTAGGAAACGTCTTTCCTCTTTTAACTTTGTACTTGCTTTTTCTCTCGGAGTCTCTCGCACTGAGAGCGTTTTTGAATGGCTCTCCTTAGTCCTTTACTAGAAGCGCTTTAAAAATGTCCGAATACAATACAATACAAAATTGCCTTCTAAACAAGTAGGCCCTACAACTTTACAGTAAATGGTAACAAACCACATTTAAAGGCTATAGTATAAAAAAGAAAATTTCCATTTACAGCGTATTCATTTTTTCTGGTCCGAGAGGTCCTGTAACTCCAGCCTTAACATTGTATAAACAAATAAAGTTGCATGAATCACATGAAGAAATTAGGAACACATAAACAAAATCAAAATTAGTAAAATCTGTAGCACAGATGATAAACAGCACTGAAGCCTAAATACAGACTTGGCACACAAAGGAAAAGAACCATAAAATGAACAGAGATCTCATATTCCTCAAGGGACGTCATGTCATGTGGTGACAATCATATAGCAATTGTCATTGGTACAGCTGGTGTGAAACTAAAATACTGAAACGAGGAAATTTTGATGAAGTCTCTGTTTATGTACTTAGAGATGGTAACGCAAAAGTTGTATTTCAAACAGTTCCAGAAATGTATCTTTCTGGGGATTCTCACAATAGTGACGTTCACAATGTTCCATAAACTCCTTTTCAATTTGAAACATTTCATCACACATTCCACAACCATAAACCATCAAAGAAATGAAATTCAAGTCAAAACTAATTGTCGACTCATCTTCTGAAAGTAGCTTTCCATGTGGCTTTAGTTTCTTTGTCTGGCTGGATGAAATCTCATGCAGAGATTTTGTAGTTGACAACTCTTTTCCTTCAACATAGTTGTTGTCTTTAGTAGATGCAATGAATTCCTTATCTGAACCACTTCCATGGCATCTCTCTGTCACATTCGACACAATGCTGTGACATAATTCACTCTTGTATATTTCTTCATTGTGAGTGTTGATATGGTTCTCAAGACCAACAATCTCAACAAATAGCTTATCACATAATTCACAATTGTATGGTGTTCCTCCAGTATGAGATCTCACGTGCTTTGTGAAATTACCATTAAGTGAAAATGCTTCGTGGCATAACTTACACTTGTACGGCTTTTCTCCAGTGTGGGTTTTTGAATGCGTTTGAAGATTACTAAGCTTCAAAAACATTTTGTTGCATAACATGCACTTGTATGGTTCATCTCCAGTGTGAGTTCTTGTATGACAATCCAATTTGCTTTTCTGTATAAATGCTTTCTGACAGAAGCTGCATTTGTATGGTTTCTCTCCAGTGTGGGTTCTCTTATGGTATTCCAGGCGAAATCTGTAAGGAAATCCTTTGTGACATAAATTGCACTTGTATGGTTTTTCTCCAGTGTGAGTTGTTGCATGATAATAAAGACTATTCTTCTGTGAAAATGTTTTGTGACATAAATTGCATTTGTGTGGTTTTTCTCCAGTGTGGGTTCTGTTATGGTGTTCCAGACCATGTCTGTATCCAAATGCTTTGTGACATAAATTACACTTAAATAGCTTTTCCCCAGAGTGAGTTCTTGCATGACGATTCAGATTATTCTTTTGTGAAAATGCTGTGTCACATACCTTGCACTTGTATGGTTTTTCTCCAGTGTGAGTTCTTGTATGATAATCTAAATGATGCTTCTGTTTAAATGCATTTTTACATAAATTGCACCTGTATGGTTTCTCTCCAGTGTGGGTTCTGTTATGGTATTCCAGGCCATATCTGTATCCATATGCTTTGTGACATAAATTGCACTTGTATGGTTTTTCTCCAGAGTGAGTTCTTGTATGATAATTTAAATGATGCTTGTATTTAAATGCTCTTTGACATAAATTGCAAATGTATGGTCCTTCTGCAGTGTGAATTCTTGTATGGTAATCTAATGCATGCTTCTGTTTAAATGCATTTTTACATAAACTGCACTTGTATGGTTTCTCTCCAGTGTGGGTTCTGTTATGGTATTCCAGGCCATGTCGGTATCCAAATGCTTTGTGACATGAAATGCACTTGTATGGTTTTTCTCCAGAGTGAATCCTTGCATGACATTTCATATAATTCTTCTGTGAAAATGCTTTGTCACATAAATTGCACTTGTATGGTTTCTCTCCAGAGTGAGTTCTTGTATGACAATTCAGACTATTCTTTTGTGAAAATGCTTTGTGACATAAATTGCAGTTGTATGGCTTTAGCCCAGAGTGTGTTCTTACATGGTCTTTCAATTTGCGTTTGTTTGCAAATATTTTGTAACAAAAATCACATTTGAATTGCTTTTCTTCATTGTGGATTTTAGCTGGCATCTTCATATGTTTAATGCCTAATAAAAGAAACATTATAAAACGTATATACTTTGCTGTGAAATGAATATAGATTTCAAGCAAATAGAACAGATTGATGAACAATGCTTTAAAAAAGCTCCACATACAGATTTGCAAACTCACAGATAGGGCTAACAAAGAAATGTCCCTGAAAATGGAAGACTTTTTTGTGCACATTGTATATTGAAATATGACCTGCAAATAGAAATGGACACAATAAAACATTTATAGTGTGGAAAATAGGTATTAATTTTAAAGTACTGTGGTTGGTCCCATTTCAATATTAAATTTTATAAGCTATTTATTGCTTAAATAAATCCTCTGTTTGTGAAACAAATGCTTCCTGTTTTCTTCATAATCATCATCTGCTTACTTATTTCCACCCAGGGCCAGATTAACCTCTCAGGGGGCCCACGCTAATTATTCATGGAGGCCCCTTGTCGTATTGAGCATGGAATGATGAGATTGTCATAATGACATGACAATCAAATCAACATGCAGTAAAGAAGGGTTAATGCTGTGTTCCGCAATCCGCACTGCTCAAAATTTAATTAGTAGTCAATGCATACAACCAAACACTAAACCTTTGCTTTATGGGACTACCTAAGGTTGCTTCAAATGTTTGTTACGGTATATCGGCAACATACAGTTACAGTAAAATACTTATAGGCCTAATTAAAATTTGAATCTGTTCTCTTCGTTGTTAACAGTTCAGACACATTTGCGACTTTTAGCAGCTGTAAACTGTGCAATAGCCTAATGTCATCAATTGAAATCAAGTTAAACTAAAAAGTTCCATGTAGTTCGAAGTTTATGGGGTATACAAATTTTGCAGTTCATTTTTAATAAGTCCCATCTTACTGAAACATTGTTAACCTGAACAGTTGGAGTTCATCAATGACATGACATGGGGGCCCGTAGAGTAGGCCTAATGGATAACACACTGGCGTGAAGAGCAGTAGGACCAAGATCGAACCCCGTAAGGTTTATTCAGCCTTCCACTCGCTAAGTGGCGGCGGTGGTTAAATGAATAGTAGGCCGTGTCACCCGCCGTGATTGGCAAAGACTTAGAGTAATAAGATCTTTGGATACATAGCTGGCAGTTCAAATTTGCAATTTGCTTAGTGGAAATTCTTGCTTAAAGTGAAACTAGTGACTCTTTTTTCTTTGATGTTGTAAATTCTGTCCTGCAGTATTCGACTCCCGTCGGGGCCTCCTACAAGCGGGGGGATGCTAAAGCATATTGAGAATACTGGTTAATCCTCCTCCTTCGCCTGCTCCTCAACTGCCAACGCCTCATTTGCTTTCATTATCTTGGAGTATAGCGGTGAACTAGAAGACTTCTGAAAATCAGAAGCGTTCCATGCGTAATATGGAGATTAGCTGACCGATCTAGGGTTGGTTCTAGCTATCGAAACAGAACATGGTGCTTAATTATAGAAGCGAATATAACTCACCTAAAACACTTCAATAATGCAAAGAAAAGAGAAATCTTTGTCAAGTTGGTATACTTGGTTGGTATACTACACCATGTACCATATAGATAAAGGATTATTAACACTACTGTTCACTTTGGATTGTACTCAACGTTTAAATTCAAATACGTAGATAACCAGGCCAGTAGCATGGTAAAATAAGAGTATCAACTTTTAGAGAGCCAATCGTCACTGTGGCGATGACGTCATTTGATTAATTAAGCGTTAAAGCTGTTCGCATGTTACGTTGGGAGGAAGTGTAATAGATAGCTCTGCATTTAATATAATAATAATAATAATAATAATAATAATAATAATAATAATAATAATAATAATAATAATAATAATAATAATCTTCGTTTAATATCTTCAAACTGACAACAACGCAGTATGATTACAAATCAGTACATGTTATGCGATAAATCTTAACTATTAACAGAACAGACAGCCTGCAATACACGAATTTAGAGGCTATAGGGTAAGGTGGGACAAAACGCCCCCACCCCACCCTGTCTCCCCTATGCTAGGTAATCGCCACCTAACTGTTCTGGGGTCTATTGGTTGTACCCTATTTCGATAATTGTCAGTCAGTTTGTCTTTTTGATGGTTTTATTAATTTTTATTCAATAAAATTGATTTTTTCGTGTTTCCTTGTAAGGGTTTGCTGCCAATTCTGTATCATTAAATGATGCAAAATGCTAGGCATAGCCAAAAGTACAAATATAGTTTAAAAGTATACGGTATATCGAATTATAATGCATAGTAAATGGGGCTTTTATATTACGTTTTTGTATGATATAGGCAATCTCACAAGGTAGCCCCAAGCGGGGCAAAACGCCCCGTAGAGGGGGCGTTTTGCCCCACAGTCGGGGGCGTTTTGCCCCGCAGTAACATTAAGGTATTTACCTCTTTATATATGCTTAATATCTTCCAATATCACATTATTTTTCTGTTGTAGCCGTGGAAACCATGACCCATCATGGTTTCCACGGCTACAACAGCCCGGACAGCCGGGCAGTGTATATTGGCCTGCAGATCGTCAGCATAGGACTATCTAAGAACTGACCCAGCCGCTAGCAAGGACCCCAGGTCGGCAGTGTAGATTGATTTGATTTGACATTAATCAATGTTAAGCCAAGTTATTGAATTCTAACACTCACTGTTTCTCTAGACAACACACTGAGTGTAGGCTTAATTGTTTCCAGAAATCTTAACTTCTTATTGTTTGTGTTGTATAAAAACAGTGATTGCAGATGATGATGTGCTTCGACTTTTCAGGTGTCTAAAACGATAACCCTGTGGTATAGTTCAATGTCATTTAGAGCCGGCCTATTTTCAAACAATTGTTCTTTATTGCGCTAAAAGGTATGGAAAGGTAATCAAAAATTTTACGAAAAATATATTACAATAACCCTCACAGGCAGGTAGACTAATGCACATCTTTAAACTACTTCACCCGTTTAGACACAGCTGCGCGTTCTGCGGTTGCGTGAAGTAGATGAGATATGGCGCGTTATCAGTAATAATTTATTAGGACCTATTCTTTATTATTGACTTTATGGCCTACTGGTCAGAACACTGTTCTAATGAACATTTATAGTATAATAGCTTCTTATTTCAGTTTTCAGCTTGTAATAACTTTGTTTTGGACTCGGCCTATGCGTGATGCTGAAGTCAAAAATATAAAAAAAAAACATTAACTAGTTCTGAGTGACTTCTGACAAGTTCTGAGCCTCTTTTATACAAGTCGGTCAAATTATGGGGGTTGGGGCCTGGGGGGTTATTCTCCCATTCCAGGTGGGTGGTTGAATGCCACTGGCCGAGGCCCCAGGGGGCGTTTGAAAATGCCAAGCGATTATTTTAAAAACGAGTAAGATTGGCCCTATTGTTCGAGTGGCCTATTTTATTCTGCGATAGCTACGGTGATAAATGCAGCTATGAAATGGCTATAGCTTACCCTCCAAAAACCGGTTGCGTGTATTATTTTGTGTGTAAATCGTAATCCACACAATCCACCACATCACTGAACGGTAATGGGTTTAGCGATTGGCCAAATCCAGCAGCAATTCGAAACCTTGAAAACTCTACCGACCACGGGATAATTATCGAAATAGTGAGGCGAGGGCCTATAACAAACGTTAATGAACTAGGGTCTCGCAGAGTCTAAATCCGGCACTGATACTTATAAGCGCATATGAACCTACACGGGCCTATAGGCCTATACAGGGCTGTAGTCGAGAGTATATACGCGGGTATACAGCTTGTACTCACCTTTAGAGACTGTAGGTCTATACTCACCTCACCTCACAAAATATTTGTACTCACCCCTAATTAGTTTCGGAAAACTAACCAGTAGCGTGTACTCACCTCATTACACTCCTGGGCCTATGTAGGCCTATGTGTAACTATATGTAATGATACTAATAACAACAACAAATGATGTAATAATAATAACAATCTAGGGGTGAGTACAAATATTTTGTGAGGTGAGGTGAGTATAGGCCTACAGTCTCCCATTCCACGATTGCCAGAAGTGAGGGGTAAACGTTCTGAATATAAACTGGGGGTTGTTGATTTTCCAAAGGCTAATTTTCATTTATGTATCATGTATGTTATCGAAACCACGTGCTATCTCGGAGTATTTACAGTTCTGAGTGACTTCTGAGCATTTTATATATAAGTCGGGAAGAGTGGGGGTTGTTCTCCCATTCCAGGTGTGTGTGGGGGGGGGGTTAGACGCCACTGCTGTCTTGAACTTGTGGGTCACAACTGTCAAGTTTCGGTAGCTGCTTTAACTGTGTCTGAAATAGAAGCTTCCTTTTCTGATAGGCCAATCCGCTTTCGAAACTTCTTCAATTTCTACACTGCTAATTATATAATAATTAAATAATGGAACTAGTGGCAAATAATTTATAATCTCCATTTACTAAGCAAAGCTGTTTAATAAAACAAAATAAACTAGCCCCCAAGTAGCCCACATGACATGATGGCAGCGTTCAACTGAACTAGGCCTATATATTCCACTTCTTACGCCACCGAGTTCTTGTTCTTGCGGTTTACGTGGGTCGTCTGCTACTGTTACATAAATTTATAGGCAAGATAGCAACGATTGCCTTACTGGTGTAGCAATTTCAGATTACCCTTATTTTACATTACCCAACGGTAGCTTGAAATCGCGTTCAGATTACCGGGAGGCAAGATGAAATCGATTTCAAGTTACCTCTGAGGCTACCTTGAAGGCGATTTCATCGTATACCCTCTGCAATTTCAGATTATCCATTATATTAATGGGGCCATTTTTATTAGTCTAATCGACTATCTCTTATAATAATGATTACTGCCAATATTTATCATTAAACTGTCATTCCCCTTCCAGTGCATGATGTACGATAAGTTATCTTTCTCTGTAGATCACAATTGCATCAATACATGTGAATCATGCAAATCTTGCACATTTACTAAATGCTAAGGTAACCCCAATCTGTGCCTAGTGCAATTTGCACAACATTGAATGGATAAGTATAGTTTCAGAGTTTATCTGGTTTATTGTTGGGAGTCTTGGGATTTCATTTGGGAGATTTTTTGGATGTATTAAAAATATCACCTTGTAGAAGTATTTGTGGTGATTTCAGTCTTACACGCCACAGCCCGCCTTCCCCGTACATTTAGGCTTATATAGTATATAGGTCTACAGTTGTTTTTCTTCAAAATGAGGCCCCTTAGCAACGCGAGTCCCTAATCCATGGCTTGGCTAGTTTATGCGTAAATCCGGCGATGATAATTATGTAAGCCTATGCTATGCATGTTTATGCATACGTATGCATGAATCTTGGAATTCATCATTTACATGGCGCCTGCTAGAACCTTAAAAAGCCTCATTATTGACTTAATTGCGGCTTTGTTTCAGTGGGCCATCAGTTGTTGCTCGTGTATTGGACATCGACGCAATAGGAATCACTGTGATTAGAAATACTAATGACACTCGTCGTCTGATTTTCATCTCGCAGTCGATCCACGTCTGTTGGCTGCCATTTCAACGGTTGCTGCTCTGTCTGTCTGTCTGTCTGTCTGTCTGTCTGTCTGTCTGTCTATCATCTATCTATCTATCTATCTATCTATCTATCTATCTATCTATCTATCTATCTATCTATCTATCTATCTATCTATCTATCTATCTATCTATCTATCTATCTATCCATCCATCCATCCATCCATCCATCCATCCATCCATCCATCCATCCATCCATCCATCCATCCATCCATCCATCCATCCATCCATCCATCCATCCATCCATCCATCCATCCATCCATCCATCCATCTATCATCTATCTATCATCTATCTATCTATCTATCTATCTATCTATCTATCTATCTATCTATCTATCTATCTATCTATCTATCTATCTATCTATCTATCTATCTATCTACCTATCTATCTATCTATCTATCTATCTATCTATCTATCTATCTATCTATCTATCTATCTATCTATCTATCTATCTATCTTCTCGTTCGCCGATTGGTTGCTGACATTCTAAGCAGCAGCTCCCATAGACTGTATTTCTCCATATTTCTTCCAGATCCGTTCAGTTTTCTTGGTCCTGCATATTTGGCGTGCTTCCCGCTAGAATTACCCCTTCGCAGTCGTTTTTGGACAGAGACAAGTGTAGAAGTAATGACGGGGTTAGGAGACAGTATGGAGATAGAGATATCGCAGGAGACCAAGGCAGCCAGACGTAAAAATCAGTATGCAGCCAACCAGTGTTTTCTATTCTAATGACTTCTGTTTAGCGCTTGTGCAGAATGCATAAAGCATCAATCGATGGTCGCTTCAGCGCTCGTGAATAAGCTTAGCTTTAGGGTAGTGCTTTAGAAATTTGGAGTTTACACTTTACTCGAAGCGTAATCGTAATTGTAAACTTTACAATTTCGATTACGCTTCGAGTGATTTGGTAACAAAGTCATATAGGCTCAGGGCATATTTAACTGTATAACTAGTGGGACAAATGTCGCAGTAGTCTTAGGATTTGTCCCAGTAGTTAGGCTGATTTGTCCTAGGCAATGTATAACTAGTGGGACAAAATGTTGCAAGAGTTTTAAGATTTGCCCCAGTAGTAAAATACGAATCAGTAAAACGCATTGTCAGGAAATTCCCCAAAAAAGGTCATCAACTTTTTCGGGAGATGAATTCCAAAAAAGGTCAGCAACTTAGATGAATTCCCAATGAAAGGTCATACAAGTTTTTCAGAGACGAGTTCCAAAATTTTCTCCCAGTAGTCTAAATTTCTTAAAATATGCACTGTATAGGCTAGCCCGTAAGAGGTCAGGTCAAAATCAGACAGTGGCGTCACTAGGGCTGGTGTCACCCGGTGCGGTTAGTCATGGTGTCACCCTCAAAAATCTGATGACTTTTTTATGAATTCGTCTCCCAAAAAATTTGATGACTTTTTAGGAATTCCTCATCTTGCAAAAATTTCATCATTTTCTCATGTTGGGTGTCACCCCCCTCTGAGGGTGTCACCCGGTGCGGTCCGCACCCCCCCCCCGTGCCGCCCTCGTGACGCCACTGAAATCAGATAAGTCACAGAAACCAGAATTCAGGCTTCAGAGAGTAAGTAAGCTGACACAGGTGAGTTTTTAGTTTTAAAATTTTCAAGTTTAGTCCTGGCACAAAAGAAGTGAGAGAACATAATTTATAAAACTGGAAAGTGAATTCTAAATTTTTGGACCAGCCACAAGCTTCAGAGTGTAAGTAAGCTGACACAGGTGAGTTTTTAGTTTTAAAATTTTCAAGTTTAGTCCTGGCACAAAAGAAGTGAGAGAACATAATTTATTAAACTGGAAAGTGAATTCTAAATTTTTGGACCAGCCACCACAGGCGCAACTTTGGTCCAAAAAGTAGAGGTACCAATTTCTTCTCCACTTCCGCTTTTGCATGGTGACTATTTTGGACATATTGCCCTGCCAGTAACTGATTATGAAACGCTAATGAGCTTACCTCCATAATGCAATTTTATCGTCTATATTGTCATCTACTCGCTTTCGTTTTAGAACAAATTTGTCCATTTTCCCTATCAGCAAAATCGGAACACGACGTGTAGGCCCTATAAGTCAAAATCAACCACGCCTTAAGTGCTTATATTCTTTAACAGAGGGAGCTTTCCTCAGCTAGCCGGTTAGAACATGTTTAACCATGGACAGTTTTTGATTATGAGATTTTGAAGGGATGGAGGGGAGAGGATTCATATCAGGGCCGACAATATATAAGTGGGTGTCCATATACGAATTTGTAACTGACGAAGGATATATAAGCTTGCGCTTTAACCTACAATGTCATCTCCACGTCCCGACATGACTAAGATGACAACCATAAGGCGGAGAGTGAGGGTGATGTCAGATGAGTCTAGCCGTGGCCCAGATCTCTGGTGCCTGCTATCCGGTCACGGCGGTGAGTCTGTCGGGTGACCTGTGTGGCTGAAAGTCTGCCTGTCTGTGACCAGTTCATCTGGATCTCGGTTACCTGTGTGTCTAAGTACTTTCGTGGTACATATGCTCCTCACTCTGTCTACCTACACGAACCAAGGCAGAGACTGCGAGTTCCGGGAAGGCTCAATAATAAAATATTGATCAGCATTGTTTAACTAGTGGGGGGGGGGGTACGGTGCCACCAATCAAAAAAGTGGAGGCACGGGAACCCCTCGTACTCCTCACTAATGACGCCTATGGCTAGCCATCCCAGAATGTGTTTAGCTATCTCGGGATAATTTTTTAATTCCTGAGGGATTATAGGTACCTCGGGTCAAAAATAATAACACTAATAGTAGTAGTAGTAGTAGTAGTAGTAGTAGTAGTAGTAGTAGTAGTAGTAGTAGTAGTAGTAGTAGTAGTAGTAGTAATAGCAAAAAACAATAACAATCATTCTAAATATTTATATATTAACAATATAATTATTTTTTGCAACAAGGTACACAAGATCCCTCTTGGATTTAGGACTTATTATTACTGTTAACAGATATGGGTACCAGTATTCCGGTAGCCTATTTTATGAATATGGCAGAAAGTAAAGGGTTCCCTAAAGCCGGTGGTATTGATGTCAAGAGATTAGGACCAGTATAATATGAAAGGGTAGACTACAGAAAAAAAAATCTTTTCCGAAATTGAGACAAACAAGTTGGCCAAAGACGGCAGTTCATAAGTTCATTCCTGGTGACGTTAAGCATCAGCGAAACGCGCAAGTCAGTAATGTAGCTCGTTGCTACACCATGAAGTGTGCTCTATACAAGTACAGCTTTATAGCAAACTAGTGTATTTGCCCGTCATAATTATGACGGCATTATATAGTGTTGGAGTATTAACCCGTCATATTATGACGTCATATTATAGGCCTATATGTGTCGTTGGTTAAAATGCTGAGATCACCGTCGTCAAGACCGTCGTCAAGACGACAGTACAAACGGCTTCTGTTTCACAATAGAACAGAAGCCGTTTGTGACGTAGCGTTTATCGTCGGACGGACACTATATGGATATTATATGTATAGATGGTAACAACACAATTTAAAGGACCTACATGTAGTATAATAAAGAAAATTTTTATTGACAGTTTATTCATTTTGTGCTGGTCCCAGACGTCCTGTATCTCCAGGCTAAACATTTCATAAACAATGACAGTTGCATGAATCACGTGAAGAAATTAGGAACAAATAATCAACAAAATCAAGATTAGTTAAATCTGTAGAACAGATGATAAACAGTGGTGAACCCTGAACGCAAAGACTTAGCACACAAGTAAAAAGAACCACAAACAATGAACAGAGATCTCATATTCCGCAAGAAACGTCATGTCACATGGTGCTAGTCATAATTATTAATTATAGCAACTGTCATTGGCACTGCAGGTGTAAAACTGAAACGAGGAAATTTTGATGAAGTCTTTTTTCTCTATTCAGACAAAATAACTTAAAAGATGTATTTCAAAAAGTTCCAGAAATGTATCTTTCTGGGGATTCTCACAATAGTGACATTCACAATGTTCCATAAACGCCTTTTCAATTTGAAACATTTCATCGCATATTCCACAACCATAAAGCATCACAGAAATAGGATTCAAGTCAAAACTAATTGTCGACTTATCTTCTGAAAGTAGCTTTCCATGTGACTCTAGTTTCTTTGTCTGGCTGGATGAAAGTTCATGCGGGGATTTTGTTGTTGACAACTCTTTTCCTTCAACACAGTTGTCTTCAGTATATGCACTGAATTCCTCATCTGAACCACTTCCAAGGCATCTCTCTGTGACATTCGACACAATGCTATGATATATTTCACTGTTGTATATTTCTCCACTTTGAGTGTTGATATAGTTCTTGTGACCAACAATCTCATCAACTACGTTAACACTTAATTCACACTTGTATGGCATTCCTAGACTATGAGATTTCATGTGCTTTCTGAAACTACTATTTAGTAAAAATGCTTTGTGACATAACTTACACTTGTATGGCTTTTCTCCAGTGTGGGTTCTCCTATGGAATTCCTTAGAAAATCTGTAAGGAAATTCTTTGTGACATAAATTGCACTTGTATGCTTTTTCTCCACTGCGAGTAATTGCATGATAATCAAGACCAATCTTGTGTGAAAATGCTTTGTCACATAAATTGCACCTATGTAGTTTTTCTCGAGTGTGGATTCTTATATGGTGTACTAAATGATGCTTTTGATTAAATACTTTTTGACATAAAATGCACATGTATGGTTTCTCTCCAGAGTGACTTTTTGCATGACAATCCAGATTCTTCTTTTGTGAAAATGCTTTGTGACATAAATTGCACTTGTATGGTTTCTCTCCAGTGTGGTTTCTGCTATGGTATTCCAGGCCATATCTGAATCCAAACGCTTTGTGACATAAATTGCACTTGTATGGTTTTTCTCCAGAGTGAGTTCTTGCATGAGAATCCAGATTATTCTTTTGTGAAAATGCCTTGTTACATAAATTGCACTTGAATGGTTTCTCCCCAGAGTGAGTTCTTGCATGAGAATCCAGACAATTCTTTTGTGAAAATGCTTTGTCACATAAATTGCACTTGTGTGGTTTCTCTCCAGTGTGGGTTCTGCTATGGTATTCGAGACCATGTCTGAATCCAAATGCTTTGTGACATAAATTGCACTTGTATGGTTTTTCTCCAGAGTGAGTTCTTGCATGAGAATCCAGATGATTCTTTTGTGAAAATGCTTTGTTACATAAATTGCACTTGTATGGTTTCTCTCCAGTGTGAATTCTTACATGACAATCCAGACTTGTTTTCTGTGAAAATCCTTTGTGACATAAATTGCACATGTATGGTTTTTCTGCAGAGTGAGTTCTTGCATGACGATCCATTCCATACTTTTGTGAAAATGCTTTGTGACATAAATTGCACTTGTATGGTTTCTCTCCAGTGTGGGTTCCCTTATGGTATTCCAGACCATGTCTGTATCTAAATGCTTTGTGACATAAATTGCACTTATGTGGTTTTTCTCCAGAATGAGTTCGAGCATGACAATCCAGACTATTTTTGTATGGCTTTTCTCCAGTGTGTGTTCTTACATGCATTTTCAGACTTTGTTTGTGTGCCAATATTTTCTTACACAGTTCACATTTGAATCGCTTTTCTTCTTTGTGGAGTTTAGGTTGAATATTCATATCTTCAAAACCTAATAAGAAAACATTATGAAACTTATCAACTTCACTGTTAAATGAATTTAGACTTCAAACAATGTGCTGATCAATGCTTGCATAACGCTCCACATACAGATATATGCAAACTCAACGAGAGGGCTAACAAAGAAATGTCCACGATAATGGAAAACTTAATCATTCATTCATTCGTTTTAATTTTGATAATTTATATCGCCCCTCTTCAAGAAGCCTACTCAGAGGCGCTCGCAGTCCGTCCGCGGTTAATTAAACAAGGAAGACTTAAGGAATCGGTAGAAAGCAGGTGAACTGTCTTGCGGAAATAAGCGCAAAGAAGGCAAGAGGCTATTCCACGTAGAGGGACCAGCCATAGACAGGGGCGTCTTCACCAGAGAAACCTTGGAGCAAATGCTCCATCCAAGAAATAAGGGGGAAGATCTGTCAGTGTGTGTGCCACCATTTTAGGGGAGGAAGGAACGGGAAGGGGGGAAGAAGAGGGGGAAAAGGGACGTTGCTCCAATGACTTAGGGGGGATAGACGCCCCTGGCCATAGAAGGCACAACGCTGTTTCACTGACGAGCGGAACTAAGGGACCAACAGCACACCCACAGCTGCAGAACGCAAAATTCCACGGGAGGTTAGGCTGAAGAGGAAACAGCAGAGATCAGATAAGTAAGACGCAGCTTCTCCAGAAAGAGACCGCCATACAAGAAAAGCAATCCTAGAGGATATGCGCTGTGAGGCAGGAAGCCAATGCAGGACATCACGCATATAAGCTGAAGCTGGTGCATATTTGGGATATGTGCAATTTATAAATTGAAATATGAGATGCAAATAGAAATGGGCACAATCAAAGATAGGTGTGGAAAACAGGAATTAATTTTAAAGCAATATGGCTGGTCTCATTTCAAGATTTTGTAAGCCACATTTTTAAATAGATCCTTTGCTGTGTGCAGTGATGGGCACTAAACTATTTTTTCTTAGTTAAACTAAAACTATTTTCCAACTAAAATAAAATAGTTTAACTAAAGTTGGCAACTGATTTTGGAAATTAGTTAACTAAACTAAAAAAAAGTAGTTAAACTTTTTCCAACTTTTTTCCAACTTTTTACGACAAACATTTTCACAACAACCGAAGTTAAGTGAACTGTAATAATGCAGAGCATCAATGACAATTTCACCTTCAAACATTGCAATGTGTAATGTTCTAGCATACAGTTACAGGCGTACTGTAAGTGGTGTATGAATTTGAAAACACAGGCTGTTAATGCTAAAACCATGCAGTGTTCAAGTGGTTTTTTGTTCACAATGTTCAATATTCATTGTGGAAAAATAGTTGCATATTGCTGATTTTTTAAGTTAAACTTTTTAGTTAGCAACTAAAATTTTTTAGTTAAACTATTGTTTCAACTAAACTATTTTATTTTAGTTAAACTTCATCCTTAACTAATTTTTTTAGTTAAACTAAAAGTTAGCAACTTTTTAGTTAACTATTGCCCATCACTGGCTGTGTGTGAAAACAATGCTTCTTGTTTTCTTCTTCATCGTGTGCTAACTTATTGAAACCTGCTCCTTCGCCTGCTCCTCAACCTCCAGCGCCTCATTTTTTTCATCATCCGGTATATACGGCGGGTGAACTAGTTACTAGAAGACTTTTGAAAATCAGAAGCGTTCCATGCGTAATATGGAGATAAGTTAACTGATCTAGGGTATAGCCATCGAAACAAAACATCGTGCGTGCTTAATGATAGAAGCGAATAGAACTCACCTAAAAACAGTTTAATAATGAAAAGAGACGATAAATCTTTGTCAAGTTGATATACTACACCAGGTATACCTAGATTCATTGATTTGTATTAATAGTAGGGCCTACTGCCTAGATTTAATACGCGTTCACTTTGAAATTTACTCAACGTTCGAATTCCAATACGTAGACGTCGTAGATAACCAGGCCAGTAACATGGTAAAATAAGACTATTCAATTTTGGAGAACCAATCGTCACCGAGGCTATGACGTCACCTAAACATTACGGATGTCTTTTCGCGTGTTGGGAGCTACGAGGAAGAGCGGTTGGGAGGACACATTATGCTGGGCTATATTCAAATCCAAGCGCTATTACCTCACACGTTTCGTGAAGAAAAGAGCTCTAAAAGTATTTGACAGCATTCGAGACACATATCCCATGGGGACTTTTTAGCAGGCATGATCTCTGTGATTTTCAATTTTTAAGCTGGCGCACCTAGTAAAAGTGTTTAAAAGTGCCTTAAATTATTGTTATTATTATTATTATTATTATTATTATTATTATTATTATTATTATTATTATTATTATTATTATTATTATTATTATTATTATTATTATTATTATTAGACGACTCGGAAAGGACCCGAATGTCGCTACTGTCAGTCATGCGTCGGCTGCTGCATGCAGATGCCAGGGACATCCGCATGGACACAGGCAGGCAGACAGACAGACGCACAGATATATAAAGAAACTGACGGTGGGACGGAAAGATAGACACAAACAGATTGAGTGAATTACTGAGTGATTGACGGACCGAAAAAGCTCCAGACAGCGATCGAACGTCAGCGGCAGAACCAGGTGCTCAGATTATATGTATAGAATGAGGGATAATGTACCAAGAGGAGGACATAAAACATAAACACAGACCTTGGAAGTAAGCAAAGAATGGTGGAGTGAGATTGCGGCAACGGGCAATGGAGGGACACACAAGCACCACGTGATTTGAAAAGGATGGAGGCAACGAAAATCAGGGAAAGAGACAATGATATCATACACCGAGACAGTGACGCATATAGACGCAGAAACTGATAGACATATGATGTAAAAACAGTGGCAGGTCCAAAGAGACTGATAGACATGGAGTCAGCGTAGACTAAATTTATAGCGCTACTCTGAAGCTTATAAGCGCAGAGCACAGCTTATTCACGAGCGCTGCGTCGTATCAGAGGGATTGTCCAGAGATCGATGTCCAGAAAAATTACAGTGACAATGGTAAAGTTCAAAACAAAGACAGAGCCAGCGACAAAGAAAGAGATAGAGACAAATACAGAGACGTATGCAGTGGCAGAAATAAGGACTGGTCTCCAGAATGATCGATGTCTGTCCAATCATAGATCAAATCGGCGACTGATTTGATCACGTGCCTATCGATCACGTGCTGTCGTCGTCGGTCACAGTGCACTTGTCTCTTCCCAGAAGCCCCTTCGAAGTCAACATCCGGTCGACAAAGCCCTATTTGTGCTCGCAGTGGTTTGTTCTAAAACAATGCTCGAAACAATGGCCTACCGATCAGAGCATAGATTAAGGTCACACTGAGTTCAGACGAGCAACAACCGTTCAATTTGGCGATAAGGTGGATGGCTGGATATGAGGATGGAAGAAGGATGGATGGATGTATGGATATGAGAATGGATGCATGATGATGGATAAATGGATGGATGAAGGATGGATGGATGGATGAAGGATGAATGAATGGACGGTTGGATGATGGATCGATCGATGGATCCACGCTCGATCGGTGGTCATGGTGCATTTTTTTTGGAAAAGCGGGACAATTCGGATCATTCTCCAGCTGCGTTTGTTTTCCTCTCTTGGCAGGAGCGAAACGAATGAGGAAAAAGGGTTCAAGTGACACTAGTTCTGCCCAATGGCTTGTGGTTTTGAAATGTAGTTTTTCTGAGAGCAGATCATCGATATGATGTCAGGTGCGTTACGAAAAAGGAGCTAAGGAAGGCTCCAGGTTAGGTAATTTAGATTAATTAGGTTATATTATATTAGATTGAATTAGATTGGATTATATTAGAGTAGATTGGATTAGAAGTAAGCCTAAAAACAAACCATGGATTCGCGGAAGTAGGCAACTGTGTAGCACTAATTCTTAAAAACCTCAAAGCCCAGAAGTGGCTGCCGTCTCAAGAAATATTATTCTATTCTGAGCTCCTTCTGAACGACACGTGCAGCCTCAGTGGACCAATCGAAACGCAACAGGTGCGAGCTGTGAAAAGCGCTCGGCACAGAAGTACGCCAACGTTCTGACTACAAATTAGCAGCCAGTGCAATGCAAGTACTTTCAATAAATGAATAAACAAGTTTATAGATAAATAAATAAATACATGTATACGCATATAATACTAGTTCCAATACGTACATGTATACGGCATGCGTACATAGGCCTACGTGTATATATAATTATACATATATACATAGGCCCTACATACTTAAATGCAATCATACACACACGCATGCATTGTCGACGACTTCCGAAGTGCCAATAAGGATCTCTTGCTTGCATCCAATTTCTGGCCTGTCGGACTTCATAACACATTTAGTTTGCATTTAATTACTAATTCCTGAATATGTTCTCTTCAGGTCTGTCTTGAATCAAATATTAGGCCACGGAAGTTAATTTTATCCACAATTTTAATAGTTTCATCATTAATTTTCATATTAAAGTTAGAATACATTACTGTACTTTTTATTGTGAATATCATCAAGACAGTTTATTTCTCAATTATCTTAAAAGCCGCAATTATTGCACCACTTATTGATTACAATATTTCGTTTACGTAGGCATAAGACCTAGTTAATTAAATATGAAAGTTAGACGTAATCCTGATCTCCATGCAGCACGGTCATCTGCTTTTAACGAACACGTTTTTCCATCATTGAGAGATGGTATATCACTGATCACTTCAAAAATAAATGAGCCACGACGCTGTTATATATCTTATCCAATTGCCAATATTTCCCTTTATTTCCATATTTCTGAGCTTGAACAAGAGGTCGTATTTCTAGGTACTGTAGGCCTCTGCTGAAATCTATAAAAATTGCTACAGTGACGCTTTCATTGTTATTTGGACTTATTAGTAATATTGTATGGGCAACTTAATTGATCTAAACCCACCGGCTCTTTGAGGATTGGGCGTTGTTAAAAAAAACATATAGGCCTACCAACCGCTTTTTGTCATTCTGTCTATTATTTAACTTAAATTGAGGCGCAAGCAGGGTGATAATTGTTCGGGGAGTTTGGGGCTTCAACCCCTAGTCTTTTTAGGACCCCAGTTAAGTCTTCATTGCACACCCGAGGGGTCGTTTCCAACCCCCTCAGCTGTGCTAATGTGATTATATTGGGCATGTATTTTAGCCTTTTCTTTCACAATTCACTTCAATTCATTATTGTGAGATTTGTGACCGTGTGAATTGTATACTAATAAATTTGGTGAGATCAACACTTTAAAGAATTTAAGCTTTCTATTGCATTTTTGAATGTTCTGAGTTTGCACAATACGGATAAAATATTCAACTCCACATGGATCAAACTCACCAAAGTCTAACCCCCGTCTTTTTTGCAATTCTCACACTGGGCGAGAGATATCGGTCTGAGACATCAGTTTCTGAATTGAGAATTGAGAGTACTGTAGGCCTATAGCTTCTTTCAATTTAAGGATGATTTGACCATTAAGACAGAGTTTAAAAATATTTATTGACTTTGGAAAGTGTTTTTCCATTTCATACAAGATGATTTAGTCACATAAGTTAATGTTCTGGCCGTATTAATTCACAGTGATCAGAATGCCAGAATTTGTCCGTGATAGCCAATTAATATAATTGTCAGCTCTCGCTTAGTTATAAACTTATATCCATCACTCCATCTTAACCTGGCTTAGAAAATCTACCCATACCTGAGCATTTCTGGCTATAGATTTTGATAAACCTTTTCAGCTGATTCTTATAGTGACCAGTTTCTTGGCTGAACAAGGGCTTATATTATCTGAGGATTCTCTTCTACCGCTGGACCTTGAGCAAGATTGAGAGTGAGTTGCTTTCAGATAGAGCGGCTCTGCACAACCGGAGTATGTTCGGGACCTGGGTGGGTTCCTGGCCAGGATGGGCTCGTCTGTGGTTTCCTTACATGCAGTTGTCTATCGGAGGATGGGGACTAATGATTGTGTGGATCTTCTAGTTGCACAACTTCCTGAAAGGTCATTCTACCTTGCTCTAATTTTCGCCTATTTATATCCAGGACATTTCTTATCATAGTTTGCATGATTTCCTTGGCAATGTGCACACTTGAATTCTTGCTCACTTACCTTGCAATCTTTTGCATCGTGGGGTTTCGAATATCTTGGACAGCGAGGGTTTTTGATCGGGAAAGAAGTTGCCTTGTGGCTAATGCCTGCAAATATAACATTCCAAAGGGCTGGCTATATATTTCCCTACCTTGTAAGACTTCCAACCAACATTGACCATATATCTGAGATATCCGTACCATCCAAACACAACATCACTGAGCTTTTACATACATACATACATACATACATACATACATACATACATACATACATACATACATACATACATACATACATACATACATACATACATACATACATACATACATACATACATACATACATACATACATACATACATACACACACACACACACACACACATACACACATACACACATACATACATACATACATACATACATACATACATACATACATACATACATACATACATACATACATACATACATACATACATACATACATACATACATACATACATACATACATACATACATATAAACATACATGAATAGGCGAACATGTACAATCGGGGTGCCTATGTACTATCTGGGTGGGTGTCTGCATCGTGAGGGTCGGTTAGGGCTTAGGGTTAGGGTCAGTGTATCCTATGTATTTGTGCGACTAAAAAGCTATACCTGCGAGTGGAAGCTGGATTTTAAAATTCAGAGCTAGGGTTAGGATTGTACATGTTCACCCATGAATACATACATACATACATGCATATTATACAAACATAATTACATACACATATAATTGCACACATAAATACACAAACACATACGTAAGGCATGTATCCGGACAATAACATAACAATTTTAAATATCTTTCATGATGTAAGGTGGATTCAAAATAGTAGATAACGTTTTAATCGCCAGGTGGCCACCACGATGGATTGTCATTAGGATCATTGAATCGCCAGGTGGCGATATATGCAGCTTAGTGTTACGATCATTATGATCGTGCGTGTGAACATCGAGTAAGTCAGCGGAGTCGGTTAACAAATGAATTCTCTTTTCTGCGTTCTTTATTTTCCATTTTTCCTTTTTCGCTTATTTTTAATCTCTTCTTCCTTCCTTCTTTCTTTCTTCTTTGCATTCGCTCTTTATTTTATAGCCAGAGAGTAGCCTAATAGGCCCTACAGTGGTTTTCAAACTCTATGTACTAGGGACCCTTATTTTTTACTAGGCATAGCTCGCGGACCCAAGTATTTAAGATGTAATTTATTATTAGGCGTACTATAAGTAGTGTGTGAATTTGAAACACAGGCTGTTAGTACTAAACCATGCACAGTGTTAAATTAATGAATATTTTCAGAACGCTCTCGCGGATCCCCGCCATATCCTTCGCGGACCCCTCTTGGTCCGCGGACCACAGTTTGAAAAGCCCTGGCCTAATATTGCCAGAGATACCACACTATCGTCCAACTCGGAGCATAATATTATCTTTATGTTGTTAAAGCCCCTCATTCGCATCTATAGTCGCCGGGATGAAGCCGATTAGAAGGTGGTAACAAAATCAATATTATGTCGGTCGGGATCGAAGACTTCGAGAGATGTTCGGATGTCTGTGTGGGTGGATGTCATAAAATGCGATGACAGATCGACTCTTCTTGCTTTGGCAATTGATAGATTGATAGCACAGATTTAAATTATGGCCATCTTTGAATTACAAAGGAGTGGCTGGGTAGGTGAGTAAATGGGTAGGTCAGTGAGTGCTGGTGAGTCTACAAGTATGTGTGTGTGTGTGTGTGTAGGTGCGTGTGTGTTTGTGTGTGTGTGTGTGTGTGTGTGTGTGTGTAGGTGTGTGTGTGTGTGTGTGTGTGTGTGTGTGTGTGTGTGTGTGTGTGTGTGTGTGTGTGTGTGTGTGTGTGTGTGTGTGTGTGTGTGTGTGTGTGTGTGTGTGTGTGTGTGTGTGTGTGTGTGTGTGTGTGTGTGTGTGTGTGTGTGTGTGTGTGTGTGTGTGTGTGTGTGTGTGTGTGTGTGTGTGTGTGTGTGTGTGTGTGTGTGTGTGTGTGTGTGTGTGTGTGTGTGTGTGTGTGTGTGTGTGTGTGTGTGTGTGTGTGTGTGTGTGTGTGTGTGTGTGTGTGTGTGTGTGTGTGTGTGTGTGTGTGTGTGTGTGTGTGTGTGTGTGTGTGTGTGTGTGTGTGTGTGTGTGTGTGTGTGATGGAGATAGAGTGTTGTCGGATATCGGTTATTCCTGAATGGAAGAAGCAAATGTATTTTGATTTCGCTCTCGTCTTCTTCGTCCTTATGGCTGTCGCAGTCTTCTTCCTCTTCGTGCGTCTGTCCGTCTGCGCATGTCTCTCGTACGTTTCTCCATCTCAACGAGGCACATTTCCGCATCCTCTCAGGCTTTCCACTTTCCTAGGCGCTGAATCCAGAGTCCGGATGGATGGAAGAACGATGGACAATTGCCTGTCTCAGCAGCTCTGTCTCTACCTCCTGCTTCTGGCTTCCCGTTCCCGCCATCCTTCTACCAAATTGTGTGTTCGGCTTCTGCGCTTGGGTCATTTGATATCGGTCAGCCGCTGGACCTTGGCGGCGTTAAAGGCGCAGCAGGTAAATTGCACTGAGTGTGGTAAGATTTAAGCGACAACAGACTCATCTGATCAATCATGCCTAACGTAAAGCTTAACGCCTTAACCTAACCTAACTTAGTGTAGTGTAATCTATTCAAGTCTTAGTCTAATGTGATCCTATCCAATTAAAGCTAATATGATCTAATCTAACTTAGTCTAGCTTAACCTAGCCCTGGCCTAAACTAACCTATCCTAACTCTGGTCTAAACTTACCTATCCTAAATGGTCGAGTCTCTTCGACAAACACTTTGATAACTAACCGTTCAACAGTTTGATTAAAGTTAGACACGTGAAAATGTTAAAGTGAAAAAGTCTAACGACAACTAGGCCTATGTATGTAGGCCTAATGGGAGTTTTTGGTCTGTAGCGCAGTCAGGTCCATAGTCACGCAAGGTAGTCTGAAAGTGGAATAAAGTCAAAACTGAAACTCGTCTCCCAGAATCATTCATAGTTGCTGGTCCCAAGACTCCCAAAACTTAAAGCTCTGTGCCTTGCCATGTTCGTCATTTTCTTACTAATACTATATTTAAACTTTAAACTGAAAACTAACCTTTACAGTCTTTATGACTGCATTTTTTCTTGTTGCCTGGCTTACAAGTTCAATGTACACTTCTGAAAAGTTGTTAAGAAGACGTCATGTAATTTAAGTTCTAATGCAATGTAAACTAAAATCGGACCAAAACGCCAACAGAAACGAGACTTCGAAACTTATTCTATCCAATGCGGTTTTCTGTTGGGCTTCCAAAGGAGTCGACGAAGCCCTTAGACGAACCATCAATCATGTGCGCGCGGGAAACTATAAATACGCTCGACTACTACGATCGCTAGATGGCGCGACAGGAGACGACGCGGGCACCAGCGGAACAAGCGACACTATCCACAGACAGACCGCCTGGCGCTATATAAACTGCGACAACGCGCCACCCAGCGGCAACTGTCGAGACGAAAGGGAGGATGAGGAAGATGACGACGACGAAGAGGATAAAGATAGGTGGTGTCACGTCATATCGGTTGCGGAGAATGACGATGTCGTTGCCATGGTGCGTTGAGGTTGTCGTCGTCTTCTTGGGAACTTTCACTATCGCTCCTTCGTCCACAGGTCAGTAAGTGCTAACTGAAAACTTCAGCAAAAAGTATTGCATCACCGGTGCTCGTCATCGTAAGCGTCGGCGCTATGAGGGGTAGAGGGTTATGGTCCCTTCAACACTTGAAAGTCTGGGAGCACAGGTGCATTTGGTCGTCTCCCATATAACGTTACCTTAGAATTTATATAGGCCATCATAATGAAGCAACAGGCATCAATCGAAGACTCTCAAAACCAGCATCGCACGCAGTTTGGTGCAATCCGCAATTACTGTTTGAATCAACAGCCTGCAAATAATGTGCAATAACATAGGACATAGGATTGTTACGTATATATAATACATAAATCTTTAAATAGATGAAATAGATTTCGTTTTATATTAATTTTAAATCGATGCAGTGCGGATGAATTAATAAATTGTTCATGAATCGATTCCAGTGAATGGTCCAACAATAACAACATTATGCTGCATAAGATGTGTTTATGCCAACTCTTTATTATATTTTTCGCTTATTAGTACTGACGTCTCCATCAAAAGCACCACTACCATTACCATGACGACCATCAGCAGCACCACCACCACCACCAAGTTTGTGTTGGCATATACATATATATGGTGGCACCACCATCATGAATATCTCCACAGGTTCTTGCCCTGCACATAATTATAGCCCTGCCCCTTTCGTGTAAATATTTATGACCCCATTTTATCCTGGATGCTTTCTGCCCCAACTCTGTCGATGCTCTTTTATCCTCCTCTTTATCCTATTTCGCCTGTTTCTCCCTGTACTTCATTATATCTTTCTTCTCTTTCTATGTGTACTTGTCTTCCTTCCTATACTTGTCTCTCCTCCTATTTGCCTTTCTTCATTGCCTTGGCTTTCATCTTTTCTTTTTGTCTCTTTTCCTACCCCATCTCTTCATTGACCCTTACCTCCGTCTTTATATATGCATGGGTAGTTGATATGGAGCGATCGTCTACGAAGAAGGGTCAACTGGTAACCGAGGATGGCTCGGGTGATTTGGTCGTGCCCTTCCTTAATTCTGCTCTGGGTCGGTGAGGCGACAGAGGTCTGAGGGTCTTCGGGACGATGGCGCTATCGTCATCAAAGGAATTCTGTGCGGCTAATCAAGCATAGAACTTCATCTCTCGATGACGACCATCGTTAAGTCGATCCATTCCCTCCCTCTCGCTTCCATCCCATCCCTTGCCATTCTCTTCCCTTTCTCCCTCCTCATCACTCCTTCGCTTTCGTCTCTTCTTTGGAGTCCGGCGTCTTCCGGACCTTCCTGCAGAAACATAGAGGCTGTTAAAGAGAGAGAGAGAGATAGAGAGAGAGAGAGAGAGAGAGAGAGAGAGAGAGAGAGAGAGAGAGAGAGAGAGAGAGAGAGAGAGAGAGAGAGAGAGAGAGAGAGAGAGAGAGAGAGAGAGAGAGAGAGAGAGAAAGAGAGAGACAGAGACAGAGACAGAGACAGAGACAGAGACAGAGACAGAGACAGACAGACAGACAGACAGACAGCCTTCTGACTTCTTTGGAGTCCGGCGTCTTCCGGACCTTCCTGCAGAAACATAGAGGCTGTCAAAGAGAGAGAGAGAGAGAGAGAGAGAGAGAGACAGACAGACAGACAGACAGACAGACAGACAGACAGACAGACAGACAGAGACGGAGACAGAAACAGAGAGACCAACAGACAGATACAGACAGTCAAAGACACGTCTAGACAGGTAGAGACACCCAGAGATACATGTACACAAATATATCAGACACGAATACAGAAGCACTTATACAAATCGAGACAGAAGTAGACATAACCAGATAGACGGCGTCACCCAGAGACACACATAGAAAGATAAAGACAGATGGACACAGATTGAGACATACGCAGAGAGATACAAACAAACACAGACAGACACACAGAGACACAGAAGTAGAAGACGTGTAGAACTGATTGGGATCTTTTTATGCGATGACTCGATGCGAAATAGAGGGATTCGTCGACCATAAGCTCCATTTGATTCCATCGCAGTTTCTCATTACGCCGAAATGCAACTCGCCTCCGGTGCCAACGTACGGCGCACCCATCCGAACCCCACCCATTCACGGCACCAAACGAACATGCAACATTATACATACATGATACATGTATAAGTCACCGAGGCAGGAATAAAATTATATGGAGGCTGGTGAATAATCTTCGATTTGTTGACATTGGTCTCCTCATTAGAAGAGGAATAGAACTACGGAATATTACGACATAGACGAACCCAGAGTAATTTGGGCCTTATGATTAACGCAGCAAAAACTAACAGCAGTGGTTTTTGAAAAACGAGAGACGCCATTAACTATCAACTTCCAAAAAAGAAGCTATTGAACAGATATATTGGTTCATCTATCTCGGAGGTCTAACAACTGCAGAACACAAAAGCGAAAAACACAAATAGAGGGTTAATGTAAGCACCTGACTTTGGAAAAATGAAGAGGTTATGGAAAATCTGAGAAATAGAAAACCAAGTCAATGACATAATATTTATGAGACGATGATACAACCCAGTTTGCCTATACGGACCGGAAAGCTTGACAGTGCATAAGCAAGGAGAGAAAAAATTTCTACAGCAGTAATCATTTGGCTACGAAAAATTTTGGAAATCTCAAGACCACAGAAACCTAGAAGCGATTGCATTAGACAGTTGTCAAACAGAGTTTAGGTATCCAAACAACTCTGACAAATATACAAACTCGTTCAACGAGGACTCAGATGGTTTGGATATGCAGAGAGAATGTCAGTTCATCGAATCCCATACAACGCATTACATGCAATACTCGAAGGAAAGAGAAACAAAGGCAGACCAAGATTGTGCTGAATAGACAGCAGGAACGAGGACAGAGGACTAACATTGGACTAACATTAAGAGGAGCACTGGACTTGACAAATGACCGAGGAAACTGGAGATCATTTATTCTCACCCATCGACGTGAAATGGTTGGCGTCAGGAACTGATGACGACGACGACGATGATAACGATGATGATGATAAATTAACAGAGATATATGCATGCGGAGGCGGGCAGAAACACACAGAAAATTATAGAACCATACAGAAGCACACGCAAACAGATAACGACAGCCAGAGATGCGTATACCCAAACAGAGAGAGCCACAGAAGTTTAGTTTTATCTCATACTTGATATAAAATACTGTAATTGTAATGAAACGTAATGAACAAGTCTTATGTAGCGCAATGTCTGCTGTAGTACGTGAAATGTCGTATCACTAGGTTTAATAATATATCTAGAAATTTATATATTTGCGCATTTGAATTGAGCCGTAAAAGGAAGAGGGGAGAAGATAAAGCTCAGTCTTTTAGGCTGATCCAGAGAGGCACCCATGGGCACGAAGTATTAGCGACCTCATCGACTTAGCCTCGGCATATAAGGGGCAATTTGTTCTCTTGTTTTGCCGCCTGATCTTCTCAACGACGGTTTGCTCATCTTATAGCCTTGTTCATTAGGGGTCTTAATGTATGTACGCATCAGAACATTATATGTAGCGCTGTGTGTACTGCTATCTAACTAGTCTCAACAGCTAAGCCAGCGGTATAACAGAAGTCTTGGAGCATATTCCAGTCTTGGTGGGATTGGCATCCCTATGTCTGGTGTGACAGTATGGCACATTGACCACTAGACTTGTGGAGGTGAAGAAGTGCGTAGAGATTTCAGAAATGAGAGATGGTCGTCGACTCGTCGTCGTTTCTGACTCTCACGACGCTGGAAAAGTGTTTTACTATTATAGGCGTCTTACTTAAGGTTAGAAGAAATGCGATATGAGAGAAAAATGTCCCTAAAGCTTTGTTAAAAATCGCATGGAGACGGTTTATAGAATAGCTGTACAAATTGCGTTCCCCCATGGATTGTTCGGTTGCGAACAAGGCGGAAGATGAGAAGCAGGATAAAAAAGAGGGTACGGAGAAGGAGGAGGAAGAAGAAGAAGAAGAAGAAGAAGAAGAAGAAGAAGAAGAAGAAGAAGAAGAAGAAGAAGAAGGAGAAGGAGAAGGAGAAGGAGAAGGAGAAGGAGAAGGAGAAGAAGAAGAAGAAGAAGAAGAAGAAGAAGAAGAAGAAGAAGACGAGCAGGAGGGTGATGAAAAGGAAGAGCTGGAAGATGAGGGTTCATGTAAGAAAGAGGAAGAGTAGGAAGTGGAGAAAGAGGAAAAGATGAGTAAGACAATGAAAATTAAAAGGAGGAG